>CM022877.1:6769878-6782031 GCA_012654025.1 Pachypsylla venusta
GGGAGACACACGATCCAAACAGAAGAATAGACCTTTCCAATGGATTTACATTGAGAATCAGAATGTATGCGGGAAGATATGGTTTGGTAAATCTGGGAGACACACGATCCAAACAGAAGAATAGACCTTTCCAATGGATTTACATTGAGAATCAGAATGTATGCGGGAAGATATGGTTTGGTAAATCTGGGAGACACACGATCCAAACAGAAGAATAGACCTTTCCAATGGATTTACATTGAGAATCAGAATGTATGCGGGAAGATATGGTTTGGTAAATCTGGGAGACACACGATCCAAACAGAAGAATAGACCTTTCCAATGGATTTACATTGAGAATCAGAATGTATGCGGGAAGATATGGTTTGGTAAATCTGGGAGACACACGATCCAAACAGAAGAATAGACCTTTCCAATGGATTTACATTGAGAATCAGAATGTATGCGGGAAGATATGGTTTGGTAAATCTGGGAGACACACGATCCAAACAGAAGAATAGACCTTTCCAATGGATTTACATTGAGAATCAGAATGTATGCGGGAAGATATGGTTTGGTAAATCTGGGAGACACACGATCCAAACAGAAGAATAGACCTTTCCAATGGATTTACATTGAGTATCAGAATGTATGCGGGAAGATATGGTTTGGTAAATCCGGGAGACACTCGATCCGAACAGAAGAATAGACATTTCCAATGAATTTACATTGAGAATCAGAATGTATGCGGGTAGATATGGTTTGGTAAATCCGGGAGACACACGATCCCAACAGAAAAATAGACCTTTGTAATGGATTTTCATTGAGAATCAGATTTGAAAATTTGAATTTGGTCAAATTTAAAATAAAAGGAAAATCCCAGTTTGGGAAATGATTTATACTGAATTTCGGAAGAAATATCCTTTTTATTTTATTTGCCATTATTACTACTCGATTAAGAATGACGAGATCTTTCGTTTAATACATCGCACATGCATATTTGGAGTGGAAAAAAATCCCGACACTGAACGAAGAAAATCAAAACAAATACTATGACAATATTCGGTTCAATCTAGAATACAATTTATCAATTCGATTATTTTTTTGCTTGCCTATGTAAACTTTCTCGTTGTATAGTCAAGACCTTAGTTGGGCTAACACAATATTTCTGTTCTAGATAAATTTTCTAGTTGCTAACACAATATTTCTGTTCTAGATAAATTTTCTAGTTGCTAACACAATATTTCTGTTCTAGATAAATTTTCTAGTTGATGTATTTACCTTTTTCTTCTGGGCTCGTCTCTGTGTTCATTGTTGTAATTCTGTAATCAGAGAAATAAAAAAAAAAAAAATATTGATTATCAAGTCTAGGTATGATGGTGAAAGCAAATAAAAAATTCGGGCAGCATAAATACTCCTTATTCATGCTGCCCGAATAGGACTGAAGAGTCCGAGAATACTTTCTTCTACTCTTGAAGATAATATGAGGATTTGTCTCTCTACTATTAAACCTCGTATACCTGGGCTATATGTAAGAAACATCAGGCACAAATCAGCCACTAATTTTTTCATTTGTAGTACGGGTTCGACTAAAGTCGGGGTTTTTGTACTCATTACTGATTGTATATTATAAATATGTACAGTGTACTTCAACATTAAAGCTATATAATATTTTTCTTTTGCTTCTATGGGGAGGGGGATGCTTTGTTAACGAAGTGTGCCGCAAAATTACTACCATCATGTGGCATGTGCCGTGGTGGTAAAAAGGTTGAGAATCACTGGAATAGAAGGCAAAGCCTCGTCTCGAATGATAGATGTAAAAGAGATGTTAAGCAAAAGAAAATATATATATACATATATTTCCCAATAGGTTAAAATAATGTTTCGATGGACCATGGCTGGTATGTGTTACAGATTTTTCCGGTACGTAGAACCAGACATTGTGAGGACATGTTTCCAGTTAACGATCGTAAAGGCGAATTTCTCGGTAACGGTTCCAGTGACAAAGCGACAAAACCGCATTCATTAACAGACATTAAAAAATGTAGGTATAGATGTCGCATTTAAACCTACATTTTTTGTAAACAGCAAAGCTAAGTTGTCAAGGTACAATAAATTATTATGTGATGTAATTTAAAATTCCAAATTAATTTCACTCCCTAAATGCCAAACGACGACAAAAAAAAGTTTCCACCTAATGTCCAAAAGGTCCCTCTTGTAGACCTAATGTCAAACCCCCCTCCCCTCCCCCACGATTCTATATCTTCTAATTTAACAAGGAAATATTTTAATGAAAAATATTGCGTGACGTGAGCCCTTTTGTGTGTTTTTTTGGTGACCCCGTTCCTCACTTTCCCCCCAAAGCAGGCAACTCCTTCTTATAATGCTGATTAGTGAAAATTCACAAAATACATTTTAGTATAAAATGGCCTTTTTTTGTGAGTTACAATAAATATTTTAAAATTGAAAAGGAAAGGGTGATGGATGTAGCGTCCCACGCAAGCTTTATTTTGTCGTTCAATTTTTGATAGTTTACCCATTTGCTTCAAATGGCCATCTCTCAAAAGCTTCGAGGTACAATGTTAGTTGGTCTGCACGTGGTGTCAGGCCACACAACACAGTCTTTAATTACGATCAACGATTTGAAAATTAAGTCGATATAAGCATTCCAGGGATTTATGGAGCTATTTCGCCCGTGCTTCGCTACGATTTTATAGTGCTATTTTTGTTTTTCAAAAACAATGGAAAATGGGGGGGGGGAGTAAAAAGTAAAGTGTCTACCATGTATATGTTTCGACAGGGCCATAGGGTCGTCCTGAATGGATAATAGTTTTTCTAAATACTATTTTGCCATATCCCGGTTTCGAACTCGCACCTCTTGAATAGCTGGTTATAATTTTATAAACTGTAATGGCCACCTAAAACTTTCAAAATTTAAGATATCGGACCGCGTCTTGCCAAATTTGGTCAATAAATTAGAAATTTTGCTGTAACTAAAAAAGGGCTTGAAATAATTATATTAATATTTCTGATAATTTTCCCGAGGTCGAACACCATGATTTTTGAGGGGTTCCTTCCCATCAATTTTTCGCTCACCATTTGAGTTGTGGTATTCGAACAGACAACCCCTAATCCATACATAGATACACACAGATTTCTGTTTTATATATTTAAATTAGAAGGCTTAAAAATATGTTAATAATGTCGTCTGCTATATCATTAGGTTAATGACCATTTTACATTCATTGAAGAAACACTGACAATGAGACACAAGCTACAGAAAATCAAAGCTAAATTGTCGAGTTAAAATCTTAGACCTCACTTCATCTACTTAATCAGAGTTTGATGAAATATGTGCAGACATTTTTCTCCTGATAGACTGATGAAAACTTCATTATAAATTAGGAATACTTTATTCAGAATGAATTCAATGAAGTAGAAATAAAATAAAAAGGTATCAAAGGTTGAAGAAGTGTCAACCGGGGACTCGAGACCTGAAGAGGCGAGACGCTACTTGAAATTCATCTATTTATATTATACAGGGTGTCTCAAACAAAGGAGCGAAGCTAATATCTTGAAAACGGTTTCATATTTTGAAGAAAGAAAGAACATATATTATTCTAAAGGGGAATCTTTTTCCAGTGGTTTTCAAATTTTTAGCACTTACAGCGGAGCAATCAAAGAACATATATTATTCTAAAGGGGAAACTTTTTCCAGTGGTTTTCAAATGTTTAGCACTTACAGCGGAGCAATCAAAGAACATATATTATTCTAAAGGGGAAAGTTTTTCCAGTGGTTTTCAAATTTTTAGCATTTACAGCGGAGCAATCAAAGTCGGTATCTCAAACTTTTTTGTGGCAAGGTAAGTCAAGTGATATGTTTAAAAATATTTTCCAGAGGTTTTTCAATCAATTGACGAGTCTCGAACTACATTCAGTGCAGCATACAATAGTATTCTCGCGGGAAAATTCTGTATAAACAAATATGGATGCTTCCTTATTCGATATCGCTTTCATCTTTTCATTATAAATGAGAGAGCAACGATTCTCTGTCTTTCTTTTCATATTATTCTTTTTAATTTTGCTGCAATTGTCTGTTTTGTTTTGAACCGATTTTCTTCTTTCTTCATTTGTTATTTTTCTTCTTATTCGCTGAATGAGATGATACTCGAAACCGGGTTTCTTCTTTTCCATTTCTTTTTCTCGTTGAATGAATGAGATGATATTTGCAATTTACAATTATGGTTTTGTTTTTGAACCGGGTTTTCTTCTTTCTACTTTATTTTCTTCTTCATATTGTTCTCTGAATATCGTAATTTTTTCTTGCAACTTGCAATTCTGTGTTTTTTCTAAACCGGTTTTTCTTCTTCCTGCATTTGTGTTTCTTCATTTTGTTCCCTGAATGTCGCAATGTTTTCTTGCAATTTGCAATTCTGAATTTTGTTTTGAACCGGGTTTCTTCTTTCTCCATTTTGTTCTTCTTCTTGTCCGTCGAATAAGATTCACGCTTATTCTAACGTATAATATGTTTCCTTGCAAGTTGCAATTCTATGTTTTGTTTTCAACCGGTTTTCTTTTTTTCCATTTCCTTCTTCTTCTTGTTCGTCGAGTAAGATTCACGCTTGTTCCAACGTATAATACGAGGTGTGGCTATTAAGTTCGTAGACTCGAGCCGCTACGCAAAAGCTGTGCATGCTACGAAGATTTTTGAGGGCACGTTTTAACATTTTCTTTATATTTCCATCCTCGTCTCTTCCGTGCTTTCTTTTTCTACTTTATAGAATAGAAACAGCTTGATAATACATTTTTATCTTTTCTCCGATGACACCATTTTCTATTCGCTCAACATGATGATTGCTTCTGGTTTACTAATACTTTACATTTAGGTAACTTGTAATATGTTACTTTATGTCATGTGCTTTACTTGTTATTACATCATAAATTGGAAGGCAAAGGGATAAAGGAAAGGCTAACTGTTATCATCATCAAAGGTTCACTGCTGAACAAAAGTCTCATCCAAGCTGTAGTTTCTACAAACACAAAAAAAGGTCATCCCCAGTAACCTATGCTCACAACTTCATAAGCGTCTTTTTCCCTATCTGTAGAATTTCCCTTGGCAGAAATAATTCAGTTTGATTTAATCTTTACATGGAAACCCTGTTGTAGCTGGGACCCAAACCAAGATAGAGTGAATTTAGAATTTTATTTTCGATTTTTTTTTTTTTTTTACTCCTATCAAAGTTCGTTCTTTTGTTTTAAAAATTGCAAACTCGCTCGAGCAAACATAAACATCGCCTCAGGCGAACAGTCAGATATTGTATCTTTTGCACATAAAATTAGTTTAACACCCTTTTTGGAGTTGGGGAACCTTAAAAAGAATACCCACATACCCACTGAACATGAATCGAATCATACACACACCAACATCTTGTTCAGATAACGCCGGTCGTCCAATGGAATCAATCCACAAGTTTTAACGAGCGTCTATAGCACGTTGAATACACCCGTTCTCGTTAGATCACTGAAGCGATTCTCGTCCAGCGATGTTTCACGGACCCCATCTAGGCTGGGTGAGATCAATGTGGGTATTAGCTGGTTTGCAGGTTTACGCAAATGGAGGGTAAAACCCTCGTCTCAAACGACCAATAGATACGTTAAGCAAAAAAACAAGAACACAAGCTTCAAATTGTCCTGAAGTTGGATTTGTGGCTTGAAGTTTCTCGTAGTAGCATCAGCTTGTTGTCCCTTATCGCTTCCAAAGTACGACCGCTAAGCTACTCTAAGCACTCATATAAACTATACAAATTGCACACATCAGTTTTCCATGACTCATCGCAAAATGTCAAATACAGTTCAAATCATCACAAAATACAAGAGAACACAAATTTTCCGCTCGCAATGAGTTCTCTTCAAATGTCAACATGATTTTCTTTCCCTCTCGAGAATTTGAAAAGTTTTGGCTGCATCACCAAAACACTTTTGTTTTCTTATTTCAATTTGTCGAAAAGCTCGACGAGATAACATATTGCCCATTCAAGTTGAAAATGAAAATCCCGAATTAGAGATAAGTCTTTAGGGGAAGATAGAGAAGATTTTTCCCTGAAGTACTTTGCGGCAGGTCTCAAGATAATGCCTTATTTATCTAAAAAATTAGACGAAATCGTACGAATTCGTTCTAAGCTTGAGGGAAAAAAAAACTCTTCTTTGACGGATCTAATGTGGACAATGTCATCTTTAAAGATGCAATGCATGTTTTGAATCCATCATAGAAAAAATAACAGTGGTGCCAGACTGAAAAAATCAATCACACAGTGGTGCCAGACTGAAATAATCAATCACACAGTGGTGCCAGACTGAAAATATCAATCACACAGTGGTGCCAGACTGAAAAAATTAATCACACAGTGGTGCCAGACTGATATAATCAATCACACAGTGGTGCCAGACTAAAAAATCAATCACACAGTGGTGCCAGACTGAAATAATCAATCACACAGTGGTGCCAGACTGAAAAATAATCACACAGAGGTACCAGACTGATATAATCAATCACACAATGGTGCCAGACTGATATAATCAATCACACAGTGGTGCCAGACTGAAAACATCAATCACACAGTGGTGCCAGACTGAATAAAATCAATCACACAGTGGTGCCAGACTGAAAAAATCAATCACTCCAGAGACCCCATAAATCATCTTCCATAGATTTTCATTCTAGCCACATTCATGCTAACACTTCTCTAATTGTCGAACCGAAGTGAGGTCTAGTTTTAACACGATAACTCTTGAAAGTCTTATTCCATTTTGATGAAATTCGATATTGAAATTCACTATATTCATAGAATTAGCTGATTCATTTTTGTGCCCTGTCGGGCCATTTGGGGCTAAATGGTGACCTAAGTTGCACTAAAAAATCAATCACACAGTGGTGCCAGACTGAAATAATCAATCACACAATGGTGCCAGACTGAAATAATCAATCACACAGTGGTGCCAGACTGAAAAATAATCACACAGATAGACTGATATAGTCAATCACACAGTGGTGCCAGACTGAATAAAATCAATCACACAGTGGTGCCAGACTGAAAATTTCAATCAAACAGTAGTGCCAGACTGAAAACATCAATCACACAGTGGTGCCAGACTGAATAAAATCAATCACACAGTGGTGCCAGACTGAAAAAATCAATCACTCCAGAGAACCCATAAATCATCTTCCATAGATTTTCATTCTAGCCACATTCATGCTAACACTTCTCTAATTGTCAAACCGAAGTGAGGTCTAGTTTTAACACGATAACTCTTGAAAGCCTTATTCGATTTTGATGAAACCTTAATAAATAAATAAAGTAATTTTAAGAAACATAAAGACTAAAATTTGATAAAAGACCAAAATTTCATAACATTTTCTTCCCCTTTTTAGGATTTCCTAACCGAAGGGTGTTAATAAGGCAACGATGTTTCCATGCTGGTACGTCCCCCAGACGGTTCTATCTTATGAAATGGCAAGAGGTAGAAAATATGTTAGAGAACACCACAATAACCATAATAGGGTGTAAACTACGCAGGAAGTTTCACCTGAAGTGTTTACATTATGACAAGTCTGCATTGACTTGATTGTTGTGCTCTGCTAATTAACAAAATGAAGTTCATGCAGATCCTTCCCCCCCCCCTTTTGACTACCACATCTCCAGAGGGGGTGGGGTGGAACAGTCACCAATAATTTTCATTTCATTGCATTTTGTACTTGATGCACAAATTTGTACATAGTGCACTATGCTCCTAAATATTTGAAAATAAATAAAAAAAACCTTCTAGTGGTATTTGTTTACATAAAAATAATTCACTCGAAACATTGCGATAAAGGGTTGTCCTCCATCAACATAAAATATAATTAAATTGGCTAGTATCCTACTAATACTATACTAATAGAAGGTAACCGAACCAAAGACTCTTAATTTCTTCAAAAATCCTGCGAAAATCAACCAAAAGTTTTGTGATTCGTTCTTGGCATGAAAATAATATACCTACGTACCATATTTAAAGTTTTTATATAGCACAGGATTCTTGAACTGTTTAGAAATATGCCGACACACACACACACACACACACACACGAACCAATGAACTGTTTAGAAATATACCGACACACACACGAACCAGTGACTGAAACTCGAGATTTGGGCTCAAGAGATTTTGAGGTCCACTAAGAAGTTACTAAGAAACCACGCGGTAAAATAATGACTACCCTATAACATGATTTCGTTCAAACAAGATTGTACGTCGTATACATCATTTTTATGTTATAATGAAAGCTTGTGGGGTTCTCACACACAAACGGAAGGAAATGGGGGATCCCCTCAATGGGACGAGGGTATTGGGAGAGCATATACCAGCGAATAAGCGGATGCTAGGAAATGGAAGTGGTGCAGAAGAAGAAGAGAGCATTAAGAGTATATAACATGGAAGAGTGTGGGCGAAGGCGGAGGAAGCAAAGAATGTGGATATAATGGAGAAAAGATAAGATTAAGTACAGAGCAAGATTTAGTTTTGAAAAGAAATAAGTTTTATAATTCCGTACACCAAGGAGGGGATTTCGCTTTTCCCTCTCAGCTAATATATTATATTTCCTCCGCCTCCATACTTGTAATATCCAACATCCTCACACCCAGCTAATACTGTGGGTATGACGTTCTTTTGACCTCTAATTTCCTAAAAGAGATTTCCCTTTTAGCTAATCTTAATATCATCCATTTTGATTTTACGAAGTCCTTAAATCTTCGAATCTATTCTGACCAAAATATCACGATATCAAGGCGGCCATATTTATTGTGGTGACCTTGTAGACTTATCAAGGTTGTCCATCAAGGATATAGCAAGGCCAACTTTAGTTTACTAGTGGATCAAGATGATCAGGTGTTCACGTTAGTGTTGTAGTCATTTATAAAAAAAAAATACCTTATTAATCAAGTTTAAAAATTAAAAAAAAAATCATTCTCAAAAAATAAAATTTTTCATAAATCGAAAAGCCCCTAACATCAGTCAGTAACATATAAAAATTTTATGTTTCTACAGCAAACCACTAAAAAGATAAAAATCATTTTCAAAAAACACAATATTTGGGCCCCCGGGTTGCCCAGAGCCGCCAAAAACTATACAGCAAATTTCCTCTTCATGTCCTAAATATGTATATCAAATTTCGTCAAAATCGGATGAAAATTGCGGACAAACAAACATACACTTATACATACACCATATACAAGTGCATTTCAGGATGTATGTATACTGGGGTGAAAAGAGGTGTTCACTAACGTTCACAATTAAATTAGAATATTTTTTTTTTTTTTTACTTTTTTATGTATAATCGAAATTGCCATCAAATTCTACATTCAATCGAAATTTATTTTATTACTTTGTGACTGTCGTATCAGACGAAAAGTCTCGTCTTTCTGGATCACGTGGTGACAGTGAAAAATAAAATAATAATTCCAAATTTCGGAGCAAGATATCCAGTCCATAATAAAGCAAACTCGAATGGTAAGTGACGCCATTCATGCTCTGAAATTTGGGAGAAAAATATTTTTTATATTATTTTTCATTGTTTCCATGCGATTTATATTGACGAGACGTTTCGATTTCATGTTGCGTGGCCATAACTAGGGAAAATTGAACAAAAGTTAGTCTTACCAGGAGAGTTCTTAGGGGGAATCCATTTTTGTCAAATTTTTCAATAGCTCTTACCGATTTGGCTAAACAATTCGGTCGCCTATTTTTTTTTAATCCTCCAGCATATTTATTTAATTATTAGTCTTAATGAATTTGAGTATCTTTTGACAATTCCTTTTAGAAACTGTTATTCGGTCCAAATGACCCTAGTTAGGGGGAAGGAAAGTAAACATTCCATAAGAGGAAGTCCGTCACATAATTTAAATTTCAAATGAAATTTACTCGCCATGGATATTCTCCTNAAAGTTAGTCTTACCAGTTGAGTTCTTAGGGGGAATCCATTTTTGTCAAATTTTTCAATACTCTTACCGATTTGGCTAAACAATTCGGTCGCCTATTTTTTTTTTTAATCCTCCAGCATATTTATTTAATTAGTCTTCATGAATTTGAGTAACTTTTGACAATCCCTTTTAGAAACTGTTATTCGGTCCAAATGACCCTAGTTAGGGGGAAGGAAAGTAAACATTCCATAAGGGGAAGTCCGTCACATAATTTAAATTTCAAATGAAATTTACTCGCCATGGATATTCTCCTCAGAAGTTTTCTAATTTATATGCTAAAACTGTGCCAGCATCTTCTTGTTTCGGCTGACTGATGTCTTTCGTATTATGCTGTCAGAATCCTCTATACATAATGGACATAAACTTTATTATTAATTTGGACACTTTTCTTTTGTAGAATATTTGAGATTGTACACTCTTTAAGAATGCAGATTTTTCATCAAAATCCATCAACAAGCCATACCATCAATAACGTATAAGTAGGTATACTCTATTGCTCTATTCAACAGCAGCCCTGTTGGATAGGCATTACACTCGGTGGACTCAGATTGAATTCCCGGCGGGTTTCGAAATTTTTCGACCTAGCTTCCGATTTCGAGGTGCACTCAACCTTGTGAGGACGATTGAGTAACTACCTTAATGTCAGTAGCAACCAATGGCGGCACCACTAGAGTGAAAAAAATGTCCACATTTTCTGCACAATTACAATACTTTATCCCCTATAGGAGAAGAAAGTAAAATGGTTTGGTAGAAATTCGAAGAGATATAGTACCAAATTTTCTGCACGATTACAATACTTTTATCTTCTATAGGAGAAGAAAGTAAAATGGCTTGGTAGAAATTTGAATAAGTATAGTACATGGGGATGTTAGTAATGTTGTTATTATTGATTTTCATAAAATAATTATACAAAGAATAGAGACGATCGCCTTAAATCAAACTTATGTTTGATTTAAAAACATTGTGCTAAAGTATTTACTTCTATCATCAAAGGTAAGATATGACTGTCTCCCCAAAATATCCTTATTCATCCTGAGGTCTAACTAGAACTGCCTCCACTTGGAGTTATTTTTTCAATCACTAATTTGAAATCCCCGCCCACATTGCCATCATTATAAATGATCAAAATGACATTTTGGCAGTAAGGAAGAAAAAGTAATCTACGCTGACCATATTGAATGAAACCCCCTAAATAAAGCAATCATTCACAAACATCGTATTGCCTCAATTAAAATTTCAACTCATCAATTAATTTTCAGATGCAACGATTCTCATCAACGACCAATATATTTCAAGTCATTTTATTTCCCTCCCCTCAAACAAAAACAATTATGAACCACCTTCCCAATTAGGATTTAGTGGAACCGCTCCCCTCCTCCCTCCCGCAATGTTGAAAGCTTTCATCCTAATTATAAAAGGATAAAAGTTTCCGTTCTGAAAACTTTCAATCAAAATTATTAGACTAACAATTTTCTAATATTATATTTATACAGAACGCTCGAACAAGTTTTGGGATTCTTTAACGACCACCGCGAAGAAAAAAACTAATTTTCTAATTTTTCCTTCAAATCCCCAGCCCGATTTTCCCTTAATTACTATGAAAATTTAATTTATTTAATTGAAGAAAGAAGTTAGTAGTCATAATGAAATAATATTTCAAAAATAATTTGTGTATCAACAACAAAAATTTTTTATAGAGTTACGGAGCGCTCTCGTCCATTACGACATTCTCAACATAACTGATTGGGATTCTTTAAAGACCATGAAAAATAAGTTGAGTACTAAGTTGCTCCTTCCAATTGCAAACCTATACCATTCCTATACTTCAAGTTTTCTATAGGTTGTGTCTGTTCCTAAGGAAAAAGTAAGTTGAGTACTAAGTTGCTCCTTCCAATTGCAAACCTACACCATTCCTATACTTAAAGTTTCTGTAAGCTGTAAGTTGTGTCTGTTTCAAGTTATAAGGAAAAATAAGTTGAGTACTAAGTTGCTACTTCAAACTGCACACCTAAATTGTAATCTTTCTAGAGGGAACTAGGGGGAACCTCTATAGCTAAAGGTCAATCTAACAACACAGGTCTAACAAAATGACTAAAAAATGCTATGACAAGAAAAAGTGATGATTCATTAATTAGACGAGAAACCTATTTTGGAACACAAAA
>CM022877.1:6792098-6802293 GCA_012654025.1 Pachypsylla venusta
AACTCTTGCGCTTTCTCCAAAGTTTCGTCGATTTTCAAGCAATAAAATTGTGAATTAAACATTTAAAAGTGAGTTTTCTCGTATTTTCCACCATTTAATCGTGAAAATTAACCTTCTACTTTCAAATAAACCACATTTTAAGTTTGTAAGTTGCTCAGAAAATAAATAACACTATCTGTCTGGTCCCAAATCCCCGTATCAAATGACCAATAAAAAGTCCACTTATTGGTATTTTTGGACTTTTGAAATTAATAATTTCACTGAACCACTCGTTTTATTCAATTTCAATAGACAATTTTCTATTTGACGCTTGCCTCTACTCTAATCAAAGATACCTAAAACTCAAAAGTATTACTACAAATTATCAATTCAGATGATAAGTTTAATTCCAAACTTCTCTACGTTGTATGTTCTGTATTTGTATGGCAAAAAAATAAATAAATTTACCTTCGACATCATATAATGCGGTCAAAATTATTGGTGCCAATTTGAAATTTATAGAAAACCATTTTCATGCAATAATAATATATTATGTTGGCTTTAGATTAATTTGAAACACACGGAGGGGAGAGTCTAGTGTCTAGTGGCAGGTGGCAGTAGGAAAGTAAGTCAGACAACAAGCCAAATAAATTATAGATGGCAGGAGATTTATTGGACATATTAGATTGGAGGTAGCGGATGTTAGATTAGACTGTGCCACTGGAACAAGAAGTCCCCCCAGGGGAGAGTCTAGTGGCAGTAGGGAAGTGACAGACAACAAGTCAAATAAATTATAGATGGCAGGAGATTTATTGGACATATTAGATTGGAGGTGGCGGATGTTAGATTAGACTGTGCCACTGGAACAAGAAGTCCCCCCAGGGGAGAGTCTAGTGGCAGTAGGAAAGTGACAGACAACAAGTCAAATAAATTATAGATGGCAGGAGATTTATTGGACATATTAGATTGGAGGTGGCGGATGTTAGATTAGACTGTGCCACTGGAACAAGAAGTCCCCCCCCCACACACACACACACTCCATATCTGTAGAAAATACAATCACTATTTTTGTTTTGTCGCTTTCATATGCATAATTACTTTCATCATCCGTGATTATCATAGTGATGGACAAAAAACCCTCATCTGCGTTGATCACCGCACCGCGCGGTGCGGTTCGAACGTAAAAACCGAACCGCACCTGCGGTGTCCCAAGTATTCCAATAGACGAAAAAATTATTCCAATAGACGAAGCAATATTGAAAATCAAAAACAATAAAGCACCAGGTCCTGATAATATAAAAAAGGTAAATTAAAAGTACTTACAAAACCAGGAAAAACAGATCTGAACGATCCAAAATCTTATCGACCAATTACACTTCTCGATGAGATGGGGAAATGTTTTGAAAGAATTATCGGTCAAAAAATAAAAGAATCTCATAACCCAATATCCGATTTCCAATATGGATTCGTGAAAGGAAAAGACACTATTTCAGCTATTGAACGACTAGTAACTGCCATAACAAACAGGCAAGAAAAATACTCAGTAGCTATTTTTGTGGATATCGCTGGAGCATTTGATAATGTTTCCTGGAAATATGTTCTTCAAGTAATGAAAATCAAAAAAATACCGAGGCACATTTTACAGCTAATGAAAAGTTATTTCAGCAACAGAGAAGTGACATATGAACGTGTCAGCAAAACAACAACAAGAGGTTGTCCCCAAGGTTCCATTCTCGGACCTCAAATTTGGAATCTGGTAATAGATAAGTTTTTAGAAAATATCTTCCCAGAAACAATTGTAATCACAGCTTATGCGGATGACGTTGCTATTCTTGTCAAGGGCAATACCATATTGGATCTAGAAGAGAAAATAAAAATAGTAACAACGAAATTGGAAACATGGATGGAAGAGTCAAANATTATATTGATCAGTGTGTAGTATCACTCTACCAATAATAAATAAGATTATTGAATAATATCCAAACACTACACCACAAGTATCTTTACCACAATAGGAAGATAATTAAAAATACAGTTAGGTAGCGGATAAGTTAACAAACAGGTGCCGCTACCTTTAAACAGGCCAGTTTCAAACTAGCCAAAGTAAATCGCAATGGGGAACTATTGCTACAGAGCGCACCTGCGGTGCACGGTTTTCATATTTCAAAAATTTCACAGCACCGCACTACAAGATATACACAAAATACAGTATAATTTGAAGGTATATAAATCTCATCTGGGCACTAATTGTGCCCCGAAACTTTTAGGTGCAATCGAATACACCCTTGGCGGTTTTTGCCGCTTTTTAGTCAAAACTAGGTTTCACTATAGAGTTAAAACTAGGCTTCACTTCGTTCAGTCAATTATAAGATAATAATAAATGTCTAGGACGGAACACAATAAATAAAATGATGCGATATTTTTGTAAAGAATTACCAAAAAAAATCGCATTAACGTTTCAAGAAACAAGATAATAGAATTCAGCAACAGTCAGTCGTTTGCAAAGAAACTGTGTCAGGAGGGAGGACATGGGGGCGATGAGGATGCGACCGCTGCGCCACGGACAGAGTTGACTTAATGATAATGTATTGCCTCACCTCTAGAAGAAATATTTAAGAATATTAGACTACAATTTTAATTTGATTTATTATCTACTTTCAGAAGGAAGAAAGCGAGAAAAGAAGAGATCTCCCTTTGTGAAAGGTCACTCAGTTTAAATACTTCACTCCTAATACTCAGTTCAAATAATTCTAAATGCTCAGTTTGAATACATCACTCCTGGATGCTAAATGCTCAGATTAAATACTTACTCCTAGATAATAAATACTCAGTTTAAATACACCACTACTAGTTACTAAATGCTTAGTTTAAATACATCACTCCTAGATACTAAATCTCAGTTTAAATACTTCACTCTTAGATACTTAATACTCAGTTTAAATACATCACTCCCATATACTAAAAACACCCAGTTTAAATTATTCACTCATAGATACTAAATACCTACTCAGTTTAAATACATCACTCCCAGATACTAAATTCTCAGTTTAAATTATTACCTCTTAGATAGTAAATACTCAGTTTAAATACATCACTCCCAGATACTAAATGCTCTTTGAATAATTTACTCCTGGATACTAAATACTCAGTTTAAACTATTCACTCCCAGATACTAAATGCTCAGTTTAAATACTTCAGTCCTGAAAACTGTATACTCAGTTTAAATATTGCCCAGCTAAACCCGCAAATCCAAATTTCAATCCCGTCTGTATTCCTCTAGCAAAATCCGCTAATGCCAAGAACCCAAAACCGAATCCTATATTCCTCTCGCTGAACCCATAGACCAAAAATTAAATCATATATTCTCCGGTTAAACCCAAAATGAAATCCTACAGTTTCCCGCTAAATCTATTTACCCAAAGATTAATGCTTTATACCTCCAGATTAAACCCATGGGCTCAAAAGTCAATCCTTGATTCCTACAGCTTAATCCACAGACACAAATTCTCACTAGACTAGATTTTTAGATTTTCTAAACTATGTATTGTTTAATACATAGTAGAGCACCCTATAAATAATAATTCTCATTAACTCTACAAACACCCTGTATGTGTCTACCTTTATTGTTTTTCCTTAACACAGTTTCGCATCTGACTTGGAATTCTTCCATTTTTCTTCTTCTATATTGTGTGCAGTGCATCTTCAACATGTTTCAAATGATAGGAAATTACAATTCAAAATGCACATTTGCACATTCTTCTCTTCTCTTTCTCCCGCTTCTATCAGCAAATCTGTTCACTAAGTGACTAGCTTCTAACAACATGCCAGATACGCTAGGTGGGAGCTGTGTTCCTCTCTTCCCTGTTCACTAAGTCTTTTCAATGGCAAAATGCACATTACAACAGTTACTAATGTGAATGGTTTGCAACAACAAGACAGCCACGACTGGTGTGAGTTCTTCTCTTTTTTCACTTCCGCTTCTGACAGTGCACATTCACCTGAAGAAACTGGCTTGCAACACTTTGCTGTGTTAGTGTACAGTGCACCTCTTTGATACCAGAGGTTGATAAATCTGAAATATCTCTCTTCAGAACCGCCCTGGCCCAATTGCGTTCTGAATGATGCGAAATGCCAGTAAATGACACCTATCCCAAATGCAACAGCTCAGTCCATGATGTTCACCATCTCTTTATCTATCGAGGCAATCCAACCTGCCTGGACCAAACGTCTTTGTGGATAAACCCTATAGAAGCTGCCACGTTCTTTGACTTGAATACGACTTGACGTTTTCGACAAAGTTCGTAACAACAGCAAGTGTACCTATTAAATTGATCGGTATGTAAGAGGAATCTGTTATCCTAATTTCAAAGTCTAACTATCGTAGAGCTACGATGATTAAAAATATATTTATTCATGTGACGTTCATTGTTACTAGTCAGACAAAAAAAATAAGACTGTTTGTAAAAATGAGAATAACTTTTACCTAACCTGCTACATTTTGGGTAAAATTACACGACAATCTTAGAGCCAAAAAAAAAAAAAATTGTTCCTTCCTCCCAAATTCTAAATAAAGAAAAGAGAGTAAAATATATTTTCATTACTTGTAAATGAGGTAATTGAAGTTGAAAGTAAAAATAAATTACAATTTGACACGTTTGGCACCGAACGGACAAACAGAACGGTCAATACATCACCGTTCAGACAAAAGACAATAGGTAATAGATAAAAATATTTATTTGCCGCCGTCAAAAATAGGTACTGCCCGCATGATGTATGAGTCTAGAGTGTTTATTTAGTTGTTTACTGTATATTAAATTATGTGTCACCACTATTGAAACATACTCGTACATCTAAATGGTAAAAGCGGTATGGTATGGTAAATTTATGAAATGGTAAAAGCGGTAACTGATAGGCTGTGCGACTAGTTTTATATTAGTATTCACCAAATTGTGATGGTGAAACCCATTGTGATGGGTTTCAGGACCTTGGTGGACATTTGAAATGAATGAGGTATACAATTCTCAGAGTAAATATGAGTTGCGGCGATTTACATTTAAGTATCATCTGATTGTTTTTGTTGCTGCGTTCCTCTTAAAATCAACTGATCCCTCCATTTCTAGATTCAGTTTTTGAAAATGGTAGAAATAGTTTAATACGACGTTACCGAATAGTTTCTGAGGGCCCTTGGCTAGAACTGTGATGACATGCAATCCAGGTTGTGCCGCTGCATAAAACCGACCATCGTGAGGACCCTTTGATTAATGTATGGTGAGGGGGCTGAAGTAAATTGAGAAGGATGTTAAAAAAGGAACTCTGTTGATACTAAATTACGAGCCATTCAATTATCGTCAGGAAGCTGATTAACTCGTACCAGAACTAAAAAAGTAAAATATTCGAATTTCTAAATTTTCGAACCTGACCAAGATTCGGACACAGATGTTAGATGCACAGATTTTTGAATAAATTATTCGCCTTTTTTAAAACAAAAATCTGTCTGTGTAAATAATTATATCTTACTATGTATTATATATAAAGAACTCTAAGCCACCAGCAACGTCACCAGCAAAGTTAAGCAACGTCCAGCGAGGTAGTACTATGTTGGTGTCCACGTAGGTTCGCGCCCTCGTGATGCTGGCTATTTTTCTGACCCCACCCAGACTGGGTGAGGTCAATGTGTGTAGCTGGTTTGCAAGTATCCAGCGAATGGAATGTAAAAATCCCGTCTCAAATTACCAATAGATATTAAAAAGATGTTAAGCCAAAAAAAAAAAATGTATATATATAACGAATTTGTTTTGATCTATTTACAAAATATTTCGCGATTCAGAGGTACCTACCGTTTTCCAAACCTGAATTTAAAAATGGGGGGGAAAATAGCTGATTTTAAGAGGAAGGCCGACAATTCAGCATATAACAATACCTTTGAAAGTGAAGTCGGGAACAATGTTGTTTTGTTTTAGTAACGTGTAGAATTAATTGAGAAAATTAATTCTACGCGTAACTAAAAAAAAATCCAAACATCAAATTTAGTATCTTGAAGAAAAAGAAGAGGATTTCTAGATAAAACTGAGTTAAAACTGACATTATTATTATTTGCTTAGCATACTTATGTAAACATCTTCTTATAAACAAATACCATGAAGAGACAAAAGTGTTTCTGATAACATTATCATAGGTCTATACAGGCCAAAGCACATGGAATAATAATTTCAATGCTTCATCATTAGGTAGGTATATAAATTAAAAATAATTAATGCAAATTAATTCATTTTTAAAACACACTGAAAATCAACAAGTGAAATTAGAATGCATGCAATCTGCAGATTTAATAAACAAACACAAAACTCCTAGGAGTTCATGAATGCTTCAGCGAAACGACATGTGTGTTGATTTCGAAATGATATTAAGTAATGAAAGACTTGAATATCTTAATTCTGCTTTAATATAATACAGGAGATTTACAGATTACTCTTTACCTTTTTGAAGCGATGTCCACCTTCGTCTGATTTGACTTTTTTATGTCCCCAATCATCACCATTTGAAGCCATTTAAAATGTTATTTTAAAAAGATAAAAAAAACTCTGGTCACAAAACTGAAATAAGTATACAAAGAATAAAAAGTAGTAAAATTAAGTATTATATGTGTATTAAACAAAAATGTCGAATTAAATCGATCAATAGAGGAAAAATCATAAATATTAAAAAGACGGTGTACCGGGATATCACGACTTCACGAGACGCGAGTTTATCCAAAAATTAACAATTCTGAAGGTTGCTGAATAATGCTGAAAACAGTGAAAGCTGAAAAGCGGGGAAAAATCGAGAAGAATGCGAAGATTACCAATGAGAACATAGCAATAACCTTTGATGGTTAAAAACAACTTTTAAGAGATTCGTTTACACTAACAAAAGGAGATCTCTTAAATATTCAAATAGTATTGAGGCCTCTAAACCTTCAACAACTGTGAAAAAAAACCTCGGTTCTGTCTCTGGAGAGAAATATTTTTTTAACAATCATACTTATAATAATTAGAAATTATTATCCACATTCTCTCTTTTCAATATCGTGAAAATTGAGAGAGTTCTACAGTTTACCGAATCACTACTTACTTTACGAGTCCGGACCATCAAATGCCTTCATATTTCTTCCTGCCAATAGCGAGCAACTTCTATGGCCTGGTTGTTGGCTTCAAGTCTTGAAAAGTACATATTGTGAGGTTTGGGCAGACCAGAAGATCTGCCATGGTCTGAATGGAACCACATTCACATTTTTCGTCTTCTGAGATGTTCCACTTGACCCTATTTTATTATTTGCATCTTCACACTTCTGTCCTCAATCTATTCAAAGTTTTCCATGTTGGATATTCCGGTTCTTTTTATAGTAATTTGTTAAGGTTTCTATTGATTTTGTTAATAGCTGCTCGACTTCTTCAAAACTGGCGGCTTGTGCTGCAATCGCAGAATCATCAGCATATCAGAATTGTCTTGTTTCTGCTGTGGATAGATAGTCATTGCTGTAGATGTTGTACAGCATTGGAGCTAGCACGCTGCCCTGGTCCAATCCGTTCTTTTAATTTCTCCATCTGCTTATTGTTTTGAAAAGATACGTAAAATCGCCTATTTTTCAGTATGCATCCTCTTATTAGTGTGATCTTTAGTTTGCTCGTAGATTTTATAGAGTAGGTAGGTGATTATGATATATTGTGATGTCATACGCGGCACTTAGATCTATGAGTGCGACACCCGTCACTTGATTTCTTTCAAAGCCATCTTAAATATGCTTTGTGAGGTTTAACATCTGGCTACAGCAGGATTTGCCAGGACGGAAACCAGCTTGGTCGAAAGTGAGGATGTTGTCGATGATGTTAGATATCCTATTTAAAATTAAACGTTCAAAGTCTATAAACAGATGACACAGAAGTGAGATAGGTCTAAAATTATTTACATTGTGTTGGCTCTTTTCCTGGTTTCAATAGGATTAAAACGTGGGATTTACGCCATTGTATGGGAATATTCATTGATCGCACATAATTATTCATTAAATTTAGTATATCCTGTAGGGCAAGGGGGCCAAAGTTTTTGATCTGTTCTGTGCTTAGATTTTCTATGCCAGCTGCTTTATTTGGTTTCATAGATTTTATTGCTAGGTCTAATTCTGACGAGGTACTGAATCACTAATAATAGGGTTTCCGTTTTTACTCCTCGAGTACATTGCCCTTAAAATGATATAGGTACAGGCTAAATCATTTTTGCGAGGTATGGCCGTAAAGCTTCTCTTAACTTCTTTGATTGAGAGAAAAGTAGGAATTTAAGTAGGTATATTCGTAAGAAATATAAATAAATGGTAAAGAAAACCGTACTAAACTTTATCTTCCTTATTTCTAGAAATTTGGCCACCTCCGGCTGATGCCTCAGGTCTTTGATGAAAATATTATATGAATTAGATCTGGCAGCCTTCGGCTGTTGTCATAGCTCTCTGGTGAAAATATTATCGGTGATATGTTACACTGAGTGTTTATTTTAAAATTCATTAAATTTGTAATCATATTGCCTCTTTTAGAGAAGTGACCCGAATTTGCGGTGTGGTGCCCTAAAGGGCCCCCAGACGAAGATAGCCCCAAGAGACCCGACATTTGTCGGTAATATGTTAAAATGAGTGGTTGTTTTAAATTTCATCTAAATTGGAGTGATAGTGCCACTTTTAGAGAAGTTACCTGAATTTGAGGTTTTGTGCCCTAAAAGCCCCCCCCCCCCAAATGAAAATAACCCCATGAGAACCAAAATGTGTCAATGATAATTATGTTACAAGTTACAAAGATTGTCTGTTTCAAATTTCATGAAAATCAGTATTGCCGTTTGGTTTCTAGAGGGTCATGTCAAAATGACCTCTTTTCACCCATAAAGGACCCCAGAGGGTATTATCTTCAATGTTAAGGTTTTGGCTCGAATTATGGCCTCATGGAATATTTTTGCCAAATTTCATCAAAATCGGTCAAGTAATAAAGGCTGCAGTTGCGCGAAAACGATTTTTGCGGACGGACACACATTTATTCTAGACCCGTGTCTTTGGAATGCAGTCGTCATAATTCGTCCAGAAAAGCGAAAAAAAACTACATCGAAAATGTTCACCAATACTTTATTTCCCTATGCTTCGTATATGGGAAGATAAAGTAAAAATCCGTACCCTTAGTTGCTTTCTGGAGGGAAACACAAATTTTTAATCTTTGTGATAAAAAAGTTGCTAAATTTGTGCCAACTTCTCTCTATCGGTTTTTTTGTGCGTGTGCTGGGTTCTGGAACCGGGGAGGAGTGTTTTGCAACCCTTTGAATTTTTTAACCGATTTTAACCCAGTTAGAGAGGTTGGGAAACGTTTTTACAGCCATGCCTCTATTGTGTATAAATAACGGTCCAAATGGGTTCATGACGGCCAATAAAAAAGCGAGTTTAAAAAAAAATTGAAAAGGTTTGCCAACACTCCTTCCCGGTAATCCCGGTTTCAGACCCGTGTATGCGGCCTTCCTCTATGTTCTTATCAGATCTCTTATCACAATTAGTTTCTTTGTGTTTATTGATTTTTATATTTTTAATTAATTAACAGAAATAGAACTTTCTTTTACTATGATATTTTAGTTTTACAGCTATGGAAGACAAAGTAAAAGCTCTCGTGGATGTTTTGATAACACCTAAATGTTATGATGTTTTTTTTAAAGATTTGAACTTTTTTAATGGTAAGTTAGCTTATCAAATTATCATCTGGCTAAGCCTAGTGCTTATGAAGCATTATTAAATTAACCTTAACCGATGTGAATTTTCAATCATCTATTCTATCTCCTTGGTTAGAAGTCCTAAATTACCAGATTAGTCCCATTTATTTACTATGAAATTATGTTTGTTGTATTTTTTGTATTTGTACCTATGTGTAGAATCAACCTGTAAACCTTACTCCGGCCATGGCGTAGCAAATGTTGTAAGGTGGGTTGTAAAAGTATAAGTCGTGAGGTAAATGTTTTGAACCAAAAGTCCTCGATAAATGATTAAACAGCCCTTCTATGAAATATATATACCTATTATAATAAGTAATATTTTCCAGTATACAAAAATTAACTGTTGATAAATAAAGAGTATAAATTTCAAGTTTTTTTTTTTTTTAACTATAGGTACTCTTTTATGACAAATCTGGATACGTCGATGACTCCTGCCATCCTGTCTGAATAA
>CM022877.1:6818084-6845437 GCA_012654025.1 Pachypsylla venusta
CTTAACCAAGGAAGAAATAAACTGTCTAGTTTCTTTCGGCCTAGTTTCTATCATCCTTGTGAACTGCTCGATTTACATACCAGTGTTTTTGCCACGAAAATACTAAAAAAAATAAACCGAACACTTAACCGAGGATGAAAAAAACTTCACCGAAAATACTACAAAACATCTCGTTTCTATTCTGACTTTTCAGGTCATATAGGGATTCAAGTACCAAATGTTGATGCGGCTTGTGAGAGATTTGAAAAGTTAGGAGTCGATTTTGTAAAGAAACCTAATGATGGTACGTAGCAGCAGTTTATTTAAGAGCCATTTTCAAAATATAAATATTTCCTGAGGCGTAATTTCCTTCAATCCAATTATGACTTACTAATTTCATTGTGAAAATAGTTCATACTTGAGATTGTGAGATGCTACTTGAGGATGAAATCCCCACGGGTTGAGTCCACCTGAACTCATGCTGTAAAATAATTATTATTATGTTACTGAAGTAATATTGACATGGATTATTAGCGTTCAACATTAGCTGTATGATGACAATTTCAAACTTTACCAGCAAACAATATCTTTAGAGCTGCATTCTTATACATCTGACCAGAGTCGAAAACGATGTCACTATCGATTGATTGAATATTGAAGTGTTTGAAATTCGGATTACAATTTTCATTAACGAATCTTTAGAAGTATTTTTTTACCCTCCCTCAAAATGTGATATTTTATATTTCAAGATACGTAAAATCTTTCAAAAATCCGTTCGACGCCGTAATTGAAATATCTAGGTACCACTTAAAAGTTATCCCACTTTAATTTGGTATGTAAGTCCCATTTTGGGTCAACTTAGTCATATAAGGGGGTATAAGAAGAACAAAAATAGTAAATTCATATGCGATGTTGACAGTGTTTATTTCAATAGTGAATCGACCACGAAAAAAACCTGTCTCTAAGCTATAGCGAAGCAGACGGCTTCTTCTTCGTTATTTGATCTTCGCCAGGCGTCTTAGAGACAGACCGTTTATATCTATACTAATAAAACGCAAAGCCCAGTTGGTATATTGACTGACTCATGATCAGCGTAACTTCACGATGGCTAAACCTAGTCTTGAAACTTAGCACAGAGTTTCATTTCAAATGTACGTAATAAGGAAAAAGTTCAACTGGAGGGGAGTTATCGCACATAAAAGAGGCATATGTATAAAAAGTGGGAATGGACCCCCTTAGCGATGCAATTACACGGTCCAAAAGGTAAGGTATTAGTATAAAAAGTGGGAATGGACCCCCTTGGCGATCCTACATACTAAAAAGGCACCTTTGTGCAAAGTTTCAAGTCTCTACGTTTAGCCATCGTGGAGCTACGTTGATTATCAGTCAGTCAGTATACCAACTGGGCTTTGCGTTTTATAAGTATAGATTTATAACAATTAATAAAACATTGCAATATTAAACCTCCTAAGCTAAATTTAACTTATACTGAAATCCAAAGAGATAAGAAAGAGGCTATATAATATTAAATTCGATTTTTAATAGTTATTTTTTGATTTTTAAGTGCCAACTTTGGGGGGCCCTAGCTACCTTGGGGTCCATTTCCGTATAGGGGTTTATTAAGCAAAGTGGCCTTTATTTGAGCTCTACTATACGTGGTTTCTTTTTTCCATAACCTTTTGAAACACCCTGTAGGTACAAGAAAGAAGTATTAGACTAGATCTTTCTCTGCATGTCCACCAAAGTTGTAAATTTACCGCAATTTTTTTTTTTAAATATCAAAAATTGACAATAAATAAAATCGAACATGGGTATTTGCCAATGATTTTAGAAGTTATCTATACTTATGAATTATGTATAATTGTAAATCATTTAAAATTTCAGTTGCCTGGTGAAAAGGATCCTGCCTTCGCATTTTATTGTTGAGAATTTTCTCGAAAATGTAGTTTTCCGAAATTTCGGATTTTTTTTCCGCGTAACCCCGGTTGAGAATAACTAGTTTAGGTCGATTTGTATCGCTCGTTTTTGCGAACACCAAGAAAAAAATCCACCGTGCTACATAACATCTGTTAACAAAACAGACTGATTATTTTCATACCTTCCCTCTTTGATGGTTTTGAAAATATTGCATATTTTCATTCAATCAAACACTTCTTGATTCTTTTTCCTTTTCTGCGTATTTTGATCTCTCCGAACATTTTTAAAATATCTTTCTGCTCTTTTAGATTTCTCGCTTTGATCATAAACTATATTTTTGTATTTCTTTTTACATTTATTTTTGAATTCTGCATCAGCTAGTAATTCATCTACCAAGGTACGTTTTCTTTGTTTCTTTGGAATTCTACTATGGTAGAAATCTGCTGGAGATTCAATCACTGTACCGACCTAGAAATGTAATTAAAATAAATAGAAAAAAATATAAAAATAAATTTTAGAAGAGAAAAGGTTTGTACCTATCAACTGCAAGTAAACTTTTGTCACGAGCGCTTTCGTCTGTTACGACATTATCAAGTAGACTAAGTCTACTTGATATTAATTATCAAGTAGTAATTATCGATATTACCATATTATCACGTAGACTAAGTCTACTTGATAATATCGTAATAGACGAAAGCGCTCGTGACTCAAAAATTTACTTGCAGTTGATACAAAACTTTTCTCTTCTGAAATTTATTTTTATATTTCATAATGACTGCAAACATCCTATATACCATCTCTAAATTTAAAATAAATAGAGTATGACTAAAATATGATTCAAACGACAAATACCTCGACAAAAAACAACAACGAAATGTGATGGTGGTGGAAGGATTGGGTATGGGTGGCATACCCTTTTATTTACTCCAATAGGAGGAAAGAGTCCCTCTTTACACCGGCAGTTTTTGGGTGCTATTATTATGTGATAAATATCTTAAATTCATGAGGATAAATTTCCATGAGATTGCTGGGCTTGAACCCACACACGCCCTACTGTTTATCAGTCAAAGCGTCTTACCACTACACAACTCATGGTGAGACGCATCCAGTATATCTGGGTTTGATTTCGGAATTTTCGAGGTTTGAAATAACTTCAGAATATTTTTTTTCCATGTGTTTCTCAGTGCACTCAAAATCACAAGATCAATGAATGAGTTGCCCAAGTACCAAGTAAATGTGACAAGAAGTCAGGATTTAGTCAATGAGATAAACGTTTGATACTATATGACGTTTTGATATAGGCTTATTAGTTCCGTAGAGGGATTGAAAAGGAACTTAAAGCTACTGATCTTCCATGAGAGGCAAATTCGAATCAATAAGACGACAAATTTGGATAAAGAGGAAAAAAGAGCGATTCTATAGCATTACGATCATCAAGATAACACCTTTTGAACGTCAACAAATTGGCTGCATCAATATTTTGTATACATTTTAGTTCCAACTTAANGCCGTTTTTCTGATTTTTGTGTGGAATCATAGAATACTATTAGCTTCCGATTTTTGAAAGGGAAATCATAGAATACTATTAGCACGGGAGCGGCCATACCTCTAAGGCGCCAAGATTTAGTAGTGAAATAGCGAAACACTGTCAAACAGCTAGTAAATATAAATATGTTTGTGCCTTTCCTTAAAGCTACTGATCTTCCGTGAGAGGCCAATTCAAATCAATAAGACGACAAATTTGGATAAAAAGGAAAAAAGAGCGATCCTATAGCATTACGATCATTAAGATAGAACCTTTTGAACATCAACAGATTGGCTGCATCAATATTTTGTTTACATTTTAGTTCAAACTTAATTTCGAGTTGATATAGGCTTATTAGTCCCGTGGAGGGATTGAAAAAGAACGCCTGTCGGGCAAATGTGGGAACACGGGTACAGCCTTCAGACCACAGCGCTTATTACTATCGTCGGATTTTCATGAAATCTTCGGGGTTGTGAGGGTAAGTCCCCAAACGGCCCACCTTATATGAATTACATTGAATTTTAATCAGTGCATTTGTCCGTGCATAGCAAACGCAATGTGCTATAAATGTTATGTCCACTGAACAAATTTCCATTAAGGTTTGGGACATCGATAGATATCAAGCTAAAATTATTATTAAGAANACATCATCCCCCCTCGCGAAAGTCGTTGAAATCGCTAACAACAACTTATCTTACCTGAAAATATTTGGGAAGTACTTTCAAATCATTTTTCTTGTAAAAGTGTTTAGAGTCTAAAGCACTTCTCATCCTGAGTACTTCAAGATCATTTTTCTTTTCTTGAGTTAATTCCGGGGCAGGTAAATTATACCAATCTTTTAAAACTTTTGATTTCTCAATCTGAAAAGAAAGAAAACGGATTTTAAAATCAGAAAGCAGAAGTTCTTAAAACGAAATACAACATAACCAGATTTCTCAAGGGATATAATAATATGGTTGGGTTAAATTTATAAGGCCATATCTCGCTGTAATGAAGATTAATTTGCTTATGGAATGGTTACGTTTGGTTCATATTCACCTATCTCATTGAAATGAACCATCTTGTGTGGTGAGGTTAGGTTACGTTTGTAACACCATTATTTCCATGGTAGAAAATAGTTGGAGCGTCTAATCTGCAATTTTTCTCTGTTAAAAAAGGCATCTCTTTTAAATTTAAATATCTCCAATTATTCGTCATCCCCAATGGTTTGGTGGCAAGAGCATTGTATCTTGGTTCGGAGATTGTGACGGATTTTTCCTTCTCGAGAGATCAAAATTCAAGACGTCACAAGATTCGCTGAAAGTTGTTTGCAAATTGTCAAGATATTTGACCATTGGGACACTTTATTGCGTGTTTTCCAATACTTCCCGACAGTGCCTCTTAGCCTCCAGAACAGGCCAGGAGGTAAATGACAGGATTCATAGGAGAGGATTTGAGGCTGATTTTGGTGAGGTGCTGGGTAAGGCTGTCATGTCCTGTTAGCATTCTAACGTGGCCTGCAACGTATTTTCTCAGTAGGTTTGGAATCATATTTGAATTTTCTATTTCTTTCCAAACTTCAATTTGATCATATATGGTGCTCTTGACTGATTCAAATGGAGGGTTTTGCGGTAGAGTATTAATAATTTTTGTTGGTCGCAGTGAGCTAGGATTCATTGTAGTATTAGCGTGCTCATAGACAGCCGCATACTTACCTTTAATATAGCATTTCTCACATTGTTTATATAAGCAATAAAAAAACAAACACAGGTTCTTATGGGAGTGTGCCAATTGCTCGATCTGCAGACTCCCATAAGAACATGTATATTTGTTTTTTTCCTTGCTTATATAAACAATGTGTGATATGCGATATGATAGGTAAATAAGCGGCTGTCTAGTTCCTTTAACATGCATCTATGATCGCAAAACTCTACTATGACTGCCTTTGCGACAGAAGGAATAACATCTGAAAGTTGTCGTTTTAATTCTTTAATTCTACTGATACCAAAGTTTTCCGTGATCCTTAGCTACAAAATGATCATACAAATCTATTTGGTGAAGACCAAAATGAAAACCTATTCCTACCTTAGATTTCTTCTTTTTAATTTTTGCACTTTCGAATAATCTAGGAACTGGTTTACATTCAAAGTCATCAGTAATGACACACTTCTTTAGAGCTTCTTGAGCAGCACTAGACAATCTTGAATTTAAGTTTGTAGTGAGAAGAGATTTTTTAAGTTCTTGAAATTTTTTAGACATATTGTACAACGTGTGAAATTTTTGGGTTCCCAAGCAATAGAAAGTTTTACAATAGACAAGTATTATTCCATTTTAAGAATAGGATGTTTGAAAACAGCAAAAACTGTACTGAATAGTGAATACTTAGGGTTGATTTGTGGTTTTATCCGAATGTCAGCGGGATTGATACTTGATACAAATTACACACGCACACGAGAGCACGAGTAATCGAATACGCAATAAATCACACATTTTTTCAAAAATTTACGCGGTTTTGAATTTTCTGAGAAATTAATTTCTCTGTAGTCAACAGAAAAAAATATACAGGGTGGCAATGTGTTTTCACATTAAAGGGGGAGTATAATAAAATTCAATATTTTCGGCAATTTGAAGACGCAAAAATCGCATTCCTATTTCATAAATATGACTGTAAAATTAATTTTGGAAAATAAGTACCTATATTTTTTTTCTCCGCAAATATCATAAAATTTTCCATAACTGAGATTTGATTGTTGATGTTGATTTGAGACAAGAAAGAGTGAATTATAAATTTCTGAGGAGATTCATTCCTAGTCATTTTTTAATGATTTCTTCTGTTTGGGCTGTGTAGTTGTACTGCTAAACAGCGCATTTTTGGCGATAACTCTCTTTCAGTTGAAATTAATAATAGGTATACACGATCGCGAATCTTTAAGATAACCCGGTATATTCTGTTTGTTACACAGAGAATTTAATTTTTTTTTCATTCACGATTCACGAACCAAATTTTGAAATTTGGAAAATTTCAAAGAACTGGATATTTGTTTCTCTTTTTAGTATAAAAGTTCAAAAATAATGGATCAAGCACCAGTATCATGTATTCCAACCCAAGGAAAAATATCAAAAGCTAAAAAAGTTTTGGATGAGTCTAAAGAAATTCAAAATCCAGAGTTGGAGTTATCTGATAAGGGACTTGCTTCGTTTGAAGAACTGCCTGGGCTAAGTATGTTATTCCCTTTTATGGGCATGGAACAAATTCTTTCCTAATTTTACTTTCATTATTGTAATAATTTAATGTTTTTCACTATCTTAGAATTGATGTGTTTTTTTTAAAGAAATGAACCCTTCACCAAATAATTATAGGAAACACCCAGATTTTTATTTCAATTAAAATACATATTATTACATTTGAAAGTTACCTATTTTGAGCATCCCACACAACTTCACTGCCCACTAGTGAGTTCTGGCCTTAAATTCAATGAAATTTTGAAGAAGATTGTACCTATGTAGGACTTTTTTCATACATCATAAAATCTATTTTAGATCAGCAAAATCCAATTGTGTGTATGCAAAAATATATCTTGTTATTCATTAATATTTCGATATAGTTGTAAAGCTCTAAATTAGCCAGCATCTACGGGACTTTGAATACACCAGTTCCCTTTAGATCACTTTAGTTAAGCAACTTTCAGCGAAGTTTTAGCAAGTGGGTGACCACATAGTATCGCTCTCTCGTGATGCTTAATATTCGCGGCTCAACCCAGGCTGGGTGAGGTCAATGTGAGTAGCTGGTTTGTAAGTTTCAAGTGAATGGAGGATGAAACCCGAATTGAATGACAAATAGATGTTAAAGAAACCTTAAACAAAAAATAACTTAAAAAAGGTCTATGATTAGTTAACTGACTGATATACTCATGGACACATAATGAAAGATTCTCGATCTACATTGTAATCAGTTTTATAAATAAAATTAAATTTATAAAACTGATTACAATGTAGGTAGAAAAGAATAAAGGAAACTATAACTTTAATAGGAGTAACTTATTGTCTGTTTTTAGTATCTCCTTTGGAACTGCACAGGGGCACAAATGAAAGAGAAAATATATTAATCACACAGGAAAGTCGTGTGTTTTTGGCAAGTATGTGTGCGAGGGGGATTTTTGTGTGATAGTGGGTCTAAGCATAAATAACCTTTAAAGTTAAGCGACCGTGATTGACAAAATGTTTCTGAATATTCTGATAAAATTTTCTTCCATTTTGATTTTCCCTCATTTTAAATCAGCCAAAGGCTGTACGAATCAAATGAAAAAGATAAGTGGCAGAAGGATGGGTCATTAGTTAAAAATGGAATTGTGTATCTAAGCTTATTTTTTGTTTCTATTTTCAGTGAATATGCTGTACATAACAAGAATCACTCTCAGCCACAATAAAATAAAAGGTAACTTGAGATTTATCACCATCGTTGTCGAGTGTGCACCACACCATAAAATTTCTAGGATCGTTCTCCAGATAGGTCCAAAATCTCATATAGGTCCCTTTGCTTGTTCGTCTCTTTGGGTTTAAAAGTGACTCCGATTCTTGAGAACAAGTTTATAGCTTTTTAAAATTGTACAATAAATAAACAAAATGCATTTTCTTTGTGTTATTATGTCACAACTTTTGTACTCACTGCAGCATTGTAGGATTCTTCCAATAGCTACATATCATTATCCATTTACTTACTTTGAATTTTTCAAATTTACCTACTGTGCTGGCACCGGGTCGCAATGTGCATTTATCTCCATAGTTACTCATTGTCCTCAAGAGACTGAGTGGGTCTAAGTAAATCTTTGAATAACATGTTAATTATAAGTGTTAACTTTCGACTCGACTAGACTGATGATGATGAATCGAATGATTCGAAACTAGTTTCTTCATAAATAATTATAAATAGTGTTTTTGGTAAGTGCTTTGTTTTAATTTATTTAAAAGTTAATACTGAGTGGGTTCAAAACGTTCAAACCACAGTGACTAATTTTATTGTTGCCCATGCCGGGATTGGAACCCGGGCATCACGCCTGCAATACTAGTGCAGTAACCACTGAACTGGTCTTGCATTGTACAATCGTAACTACTAGTTTCGTGAACTAAACGTTTTAAAAAACTAATTTATGGAATCAACAGGGATTTCATTCACTACTTTAATATCTAAGCCCTTTCTCTCCTTGAACAAGTCCAAGATTCTAATTTATTTTGTGAGGACGTACTCCCTAAAATTTCAAAAGTAAGATCTATTAACCCCTAACGCCCCTCCAAACTCCGCAGTTAGAATCATACATGGATCCTGTGATTTTTATTTTACTGATATAGTTTTTGTACTTTCTAACATTACAGAAGTTCCACCTGGGTTAGCTAACCTGGTGAATTTAGAAATTCTTACCCTATTCAACAACCAAATTGAAGAGTTACCAACGTCTCTGTCGTCGCTTACAAAATTAAGGATTCTAAATTTAGGGTAACTTAATTTAATTAACTAAATATAATAATCTAATAGACACAATGGTTATCTTGTTGTTGTAGCGACGTCTGTTAAAATTTCGAAATGGGAGTCCTTTCCATTTTTAATATGCAGGATTGTAATAATGGTACAATTTGGTTAACATGAGTTTATATAGTTTTTTGTTTGGAGAACTCAATTTGAAAATATATCTGACTGCTCTATAAGACCGTATATTTTTGTATGTAAAAATACATACTAATTTTGCACATGGCTTTTAATTTTCTGTTTATGGAACCCTTTGATTATGACAGAAACGACGCGTTCGTCCTCACGATAGCCGAATCTGAGCACCGGTATGGAATGCATACCATCACGGTTCCAGCCTTGTGCCATCAAAACATTTTTGGTAACCCCAAACAACCTATTTCTACCATTTTCCCAAACCTGAATTCAATATGGGGATAACCGATGAATTTAAGGGGAACACCGCTACAACAATAAAAAAAAAACGACGAGTTTTGACGAAATGGAACCTACAAAACAGATATTATTAATTTAGGCCAACATCAAGTATCAAGTTCCACATACGACAGACAAACGGATATTTTTTATTTGATGAGTGGATTCTACGTATAACATTTAGAGGGAAACATTTGGTTCGTGGTCGCTTCCGAAGGTTTGTTATTGAAAATAATAAACCAAAATATATAATTCATCACAAATCTAATTTCGTAATGTAGTTCGCAAAACATTGAATGCAGACCCTACTAACATAAAACCTACATTTTTGTCCAGTGATCTTTTTCGAACTACAGTCTGGAGACAGCATGAAAGTCGCCGAAAACGATTACAATATTGAACAATAAAATAAATTGATTTATAAATTTTTCATTTTACAGTATGAATAGATTGAGTACTTTACCTCGTGGGTTTGGTGCATTCCCCGTTTTGGAAGTTCTGGATTTGACTTACAACAATCTCAGTGAAAAAAGTCTACCTGGAAACTTTTTCATGTTGGAAACTTTGAGGGCTTTATATTTGGGAGACAATGATTTTGAAGTTTTACCAGCGGAAATCGGAAATTTGAAAAATTTACAAATAGTAAGTTTTATCGTAAAAAATAAAGGTTTTACCGTGATTTGACGTTATCACTGTAACGTGTCGGTAGAAAACCAAAATATTCGATTAAATTTAAAAGTTGATGGAAAATAATATTTAATGTCGTGAAATTTCGGTCAGAATAGACTTTTTGTATTCCCAACAATTTCGGAGATATTTCACGTAAAATATGTATTTTACTTTCTTACTTTCAATGCCAAAACACTTTTGGAGTACCCAGAGCCCAAATCAAGAGTTTCAGTCGTTAATCCGTGTGTGCGCGCGCCTGTCTCCCCGTCTGTGATAAGATATCTTGAGAACGGTAAGTCAATATGCGTTGGCGTTTTCGTGTCTATTCATATCAGTTTTATGCTTTGAGAGCGCAACGACACTTTTGATTGAGGTTCACTCTACTGTTCCCATTTTTTTTGGCAATTTTCAGGAATCCTGCTTAGAAAGAGAATGACGGGTGCCAGAGCCTTGGTATGTTCAGTATATACATAGATCACGACAAAATTTACCGTCCATGATACATATTGTTTACGAACGTGTACGGACCATTGGCTGAAATTCGAGATTTGGGCTCATGGGACCTCAAAACGTATTTCAAATTGACAAAAACTCGGCATCGAAAAATTCAGCCATTTCAATACTTTCTTCTTCTTTTTATATTGATAAGGAAAGTCGAGTGATGTTCACACCAATTTTTTTTAATAATGAACTCAATTTCAATAGCTTAGGACTCGAGGCCATTTGTGAGTTTTATCTACTTATTGTATTCATTCCAAATAATTTGTCGTTTTTTTTATTTTTTACAGCTTGTCTTAAGAGAAAATGACTTGATTGAAATTCCAAAGGAATTGGGCAATCTATCACGACTTCGTGAATTACACATTCAAGCCAATCGATTGACAGTTCTTCCACCAGAAATTGGTAACTTAGATTTGGCTAGTCATAAAAGTGTTTTAAAAATGGACTTTAATCCATGGGTAACACCTATATCTGACCAACTCCAAGTTGGTATCAGTCATGTATTGGATTATATTCGATCTGAAACGTACAAATAGTAAGTTCCCTCCATTTATTCTTCTTTTGTAAGAGTCAATAATAAAGTTTTACATTGAAAATTCATCCAACCTCCTTAATTTATTCTTGCTTTCTCGTAGTAATCTACTGCAATTAGACTAGCAGTGTTACGGAGCAAACTGTGACGTTTTAAACTAATGGTCTCGCCAAAATCTTCGAATAAGTTAAACTCTGTGGGAGAATTGAGGCATTACCATACCCAGATGTGGTCTATTATTAAACTATTTCGGGGAACAGACCACACCACATCGAAACAGATCACACTACATGACAATAGCCTGTGAATCGATGAACTAGGGGTCCCCTACAGCAAGACATAAGGAGTAGAATCTACTATAGTGACTGTGCATCAGACGTGGCGTGGATATGCCAGATTACCAATGTTAGTGGAAAATGTTAACTCTTAGGTTCTTGAGCTTCTGGTCAGTCAATATGCGCATAGCGTCTTCGCGTAAATTATATAACATCGTCCAGTAAATAGAGATATAAGTGGGTCAAATTGGTACTTAATCCTATTAATATTAAAAATTCAAAATTGTGTTTGTTTCTTGTTCGTCTTCATAAATGTGATTTTTTTAATAGAGACTGTTTAGGCTGGGGCCTATATTTGAGGGTGGTTGGAAAAGTTTGTGGCCCGACCAAAAAAGGGTTAATGTATTGTAGTTCAGACAATATTTTTACATATCTTACACTGTCTAATGATATTTATTTTTTGAAGGAAAGATTCTTTTAAGTTTTTATTTTCGTCTATCGACTTTTTCACTTTGAAGAAATGAAAAAAAGTGAAAAAGTCGATAGATGAAAATTAAAACTTTAAAAAAAAAATCTTTCCTTCAAAAACTAAATATTAAGTTTCAAAAGACACTCCTATATTAAATACTATCTAATGATAGTACGAAGTAAAATCATCCAAATATTCTGAATATTTTAATTTTTATCCTTAAACAATCTTTGTTTAGATTTCGAGTAAATTTTTTCGATGATTTTAATTCGAGCCTGTCCACATAGCTGTCATCGCAAATGGTGCTGTGCGTGAGTGTGGCTTCACTGGGATATCTCAACCTCCCTACAGCACACACCTGGCCTCGAGTAACTATTATCTATTTTCAAACCTGAAGTCTGAGCTGCGTAGAAGAAAAAAAAATTTTTTTTTTTCGTGACGATTCCAAAGTTTCATTATTGAAAATATTAAAACCAAAATGGGAGTGATAAAGAGATCAGGTCGACTGTTTTAGAGTATTTTGACTGTTATCCAAAAGATGTGAATAATGATGTCATCCGAAAGATGTAAATAAAGTATTGAAGGAAAGGAGATTTTGTTGAAAATTAGGGCACAGTGGTTTTTTTTTCCTTCTCCATCTAAGTAACTTTTAGAAGCGCTCTCGTACACGATCATGTCTCTCTTGGGAGCTTGACGAAGCAAGCGAGTACACCTAGTAGAACCTTGTTAGTTTTATACTAAATGATTACTTTTCTTATTTGATTTCAGTGTATACAGTCGGCATATTTCAGCTCGGGCCCCACCTCCACCGATAATTAATGACAAAACTCGAAAAATATCAAGAATTTAATTCCACCACTTAAATAATATATTATTTATTATCGTTAACAAGACTAACGTGTTTAATCAGGTCAGAATTAGTACTAAATTGTTGAAATTAATTTCATTTATCATATGGCATTTTCTATTAGGGCAGGTCGAAGTTGGCAACCTGTGGTGCCATGATATTTCGATAGCGTCTGTCCAAGTTACACGATAGAGTTGCACGTCCGAATGATGAAAAAATATTAGCGCCACGGAGTATATTAAAACTGGAGTGGTCTGAGTATTTGATGTCTTTTTTATTAATGTTCAAGGGCATCGGTCGATTTGGGTTTATTGCCATAGACTTACGACTTCAGAAAACTTCCCAAGAAAAAGTCTGACGGGGTCAAATCGTATGATCTTGGTGCCCAATTTGCGCACTTATGCGAGCGACCATACCCTCAAATCGTTCATGCAGAATATCCATCGTGGCGATGATACATTTTTATCATTTGGACGTAGTGATCAATCGTGTGACTTGCCATGGCGATATGGTCTGCATAATAGAATAATAAACAACAGATTAACCAGCAAAACATCATGTTCCCCACAGGCTGCCAATATTGTCCTACCCTTATTGAAAAACCTTTATAAAAGGTACATATCTAAATTTACATAGTTATTCGGTTAAGCTGGTGATCTAAAGGTACCGTTAATTATTGATTAATCCAGATTTTTATAGGATGCACTCAGTTACGATGAATTTTTTGCAATCTGTTTTCCAAATCTTCAAAAATTTAAACTGGCTACCCATTACCGTTCCCCATATTCCCAGATAGAGTCCTTAACAGACAAATACACGGGTAGAGAGACATCTAGAATTAGTAATCTGTTTTCTCTCTTCGCTTGCAGAATCCTAAAAAATAAAGATTCACATTTTATAGATTCGTGAGGCGCTGGGCACTGGAAATATGCCCAGGCCGTATAATTTTCTTTTTCGTCAAACAGCTTCTTTGCTGTTTAAGTTGAAAAAGCCTTTCACATATTATACCGGCTGATCTTAACGTCCTTCCCCATTATAACTTTTAAACGCGTTGAGATTTTAGCATTAATGGCCATCATTTTAAAATTGTGTTCAGATTCTAAAAATGACATTTTCAAGGAGCGAGATCTCCGTATAAAGGGTGAAACAAATGCCAACTTTTAAAATTTCAAAAGAACCATGTACATTTTATTTATGCAAAATGATACCTCAGGTCAACCAATATCCATAAAAATAAATAGTTTGAAAATCGGACTAGCAGTACCGGAGCTACAGAGTTTTCAATTTGGGATTTTTTAAAAAAATTGTTTGCATTTTTTTAGAATATCTCCAAGCTTTAGCCCCGTCCCGTGAAAATTGCATTTTTAGAAACAAGACGTAATTTTACTTATTTGATTGACATCCTAAGCCAATATATCACTGTTAAAAGTTAAGATGGATGGATGTATGGACTTTATGACTACTTATTGTTCTAGATTCTAGAATATATTTTTTGGTATTTATTAAATCGTTTTAACTTTAAATTTTAATATTTTATTTTGTTAATAAATTAATTTATTTTTATATTTTATAAATAAAATACATTACTTCATTTTTCTCCTCATAATTCACAATTTTTTTCGTGTGAGTAGGGATTTGGAGGAAAGAAAATTAGGGTACAGGGGCCCCTCTGGGACTTATGGCACGGTCAAGGTTAATTTTGAAAAATAAGAAAACTGTCATAGCTACGAGTCTGTACTAAAAATTTTCAAGAAGAATGCATAGTTTTCCATCACTATGTGGCTATGTGAGTGATTATCAAATCTTGTAAGGAGGAGGGAAGATTTTTTTTAAAAAAAGACAAAAAAGTACGAATTTCTTAACAAAAACCTTAAGGATTCATTTTTATATTATTTTTTTTTTATGTCATTATTTTTATTGGTTTAATTTATTTTTTAGGCTATTTATATCTGTTATTTTTAATGACAAAAACATGTGTCATAGGGGGACCTCGATGTCCCTTAGGCCGCTTAGAAACCCTTACAAACTTCTCATAGGGGGTGCAAATGGTGATTTTTTCATTTGGCCAGTCGGAAGTATTTGCAGATGGAATAAAAACAAAAATACCATAATAAATAGACAACATTTGCAATTCATTTTATGTAAAATATTTGTTCCAGAATTAACATGTACAGATTGTACAGATATACGATTTTTCAAAAGTTGGAAAATCCTTGAGCGTCCCATAGGGGGTAGTAGTAGTAGTAGTAGCGGTTTTTATCACGACATCAACCGTTCTTCCCATTTATAGATGCATGATTAATTAAAATGGTAGAAACAAATTGATATGAGTTTACCGAAAAGATTTTGATGGCCCTTGGCTGGAACTGTGATGGTAGACGTTCCAGGTCGTCCTGGTGCGTAGAACCGGCCATCGTGAGGACGAGGGGGTCCATCATCCTATCGGGAAATGACGTCTATATTGGCGTGGATCATACTGGCTAAAAATTTCGACCCTACCTAACGTAGGAAAAGGCTAAGAAGAAGAAGTTAGAGCGTGATTTCAGCTTTATTAACTACTTTCATTCAATGAGATCGGAGTAAAAACAAAACTGTTTTCGGCTTCTCATTGTGCTATATATGAAAATAGGCGTTTATAGGAACGTTTTGAAAATTGTCTCAATAGTTTTATTACTGTAAACTTTTTTTTTACGTGGGTGGCTGGTTTGAATGTTTCCAGCGAATTGAAGGTAAAATACACTCAATTCGCTAATGTTAAAGAGACGTCAATCTAAAAACAACAACTAACCACACACTTTAGACATCTCTTATCACTTTCGCTCGACACTGAATTGAAAAACATATGGAAATAAAACATTTATATTAATGCTATTGAATATTTTTTTTCTTACTATCTACTTTCGATGTGAGGTACCTAGGTTAGATTATGTTTTAAAACCTAATTAGACAGAATGAGAAAAATGCGACTTCAATAATATTAAATTATTTAGTTGAGTGTTATGCTTTAAAAACACAGATTTTTTATGGCTAAAATCAAAATGAAATAAAAACAAAATAAAAAGGTCAAACATTTTTTGTCTCTCTGCTGATAACCGAGATAGCTGATAAGATAATTATATTTTATTTTTACTTTATTCAGCAATTTCAGAATGTTGTGAAAATCAGCAATCAACATTTTGTAATTCAGCATCAATTATTAATTTATCTGGACGTGTTGGTTTAAATTATAAGAATGTTAGCTCTTCGTTCCGTTTCTTTAGGTGAGTTTCGTTTCTTATCCTCTTTATCACATCAGTGACAGGTCCCTTTTGTAAATTTTTATTTTTACTCTACTAAGCACGTCGAGATTGCTTTTGGAAGGAACCTGTCTAACCTTGTTCTGACATAAGGTCGTTGTTTTAGCGGTGTTCCTCTTAAAATCAACTGATCTTCCCATTGCTAGATTCGTGATTTAAAAAAAATCACGAATCGTTCCACTTGGTCGTGCTTAAAACCGGCCATCGCGAGGACGACCCAAGGCGGTCTTAATATTTGTTAATAAACTGTTTTCTGTAACAAAAGTTGTTAATATGACTATAGACTTATGGGACCAGCAGCAACTGATCTTAAATCAAAAAAATAATTTAACTTTCAACATCATTTTCTTCTATATATATTTAGGTACCCAAAAAGGGTCACTTTAATAAATGTCATTTTTAGGCGATGATAGCAATTACTTGGTCTTGGCATATATGGAAAAACTGTGATGAAAACATTGTTTGGTTCGTTTTCTTTTGCAGCATGCTGGGATAGTTCAAAAATAAGGCCACAATGATCCTTGATAAATTCAGCTGGCTTCTTTATACTGTTCCTGACATACGAGTCCTACTAAATACAGACAAGACGGACGAACGTACATACATCGTAGGTAGTCTTGGTATAAAGTATTTTTTTTCTTCTGAAAAAATCCCCTTTCTCCTCCTTGTCTAGATCAAAATGTGGTCTGTGGACTATAGAAAATTGTTCATTCGCATAACTTGTAGCAGTCTCATTTTATTTATGTCACATTAAATAATATCTTTCTCATTTTCAGCAAAAACAACAGACATCTGTTTGAGAAGTTTGTCATCTGTCCCATCAAAGTCTGGAACACCCGCACAAGAGAATGACCCTACTCGTAATTCTGCTGTAGAAGGTAAGAGTCTTTTCAGCGATGCCCAACCAAGGTTACGGGAAAAAAATCCAGTAATGGTGGACAATAAATATCATAGGTGCAAAAAATCATGACCCCAGGAATGTACCTAGTGACTGAAAGGAGTACCTTATGAAAAGCACGAATTTTCGAACAAGAAAAGTGTAATTATGTAAAACTTTTGATGCCTTGTTAAAGACATTCTGTCTACCTATTTTTCTTGATTTTGGATAATTTTCTTTATAATGCACTTTTTTCGAAATTTTGGAAAAAAATGGGAATTTAATCGTACCAGGGCGTGTTATTTCTTGGTTGTACATGGTACCTAGCCTAGATATACCCCCAAAATATCAGATAATTCATTTTCGAGTGGGAGTGTGCTCGGAGACATTACATGTTATTTGCCTTATTGGTGTGAACTCAGTCTGAGTACGACCAAATATAGCTTTTGTTGATTGCAGCGAAATGCTACCTGCTCCAAAAAAACAATTAGATATGAAAACGTCTACATCTAAAGGTCATGTAGTGGATGATGAATATAAATATTGACTCCAAAAATATGTTTTTTTTTCAGTTGAAACGAATGCTCCAATTAGAAGAGAGTCTTATACTCCCTTCAATGTTCCCGCGAAAGATAATATGTTCGAGTACACTCTGGCCCGACTAGACGATGTTCTCAATTGGGGAAGAAAGGTAAGTTTCATCCTCACGATGGGCGGTTCCCGAAAGAAATGAGCATTAATGAATAATTACTGCTCGGTAGCAAACAAAAGAAAATCGTTAAAATTTGATTGTGTTGGTCAATTAGTACCTTTTCTATTTAAAAAGATCACATTTTTTTATTAGCATTTTTTAAATATCATTTTCTTTTTTCGTTACAAGGTTTGTTAGATTTTAGAATGCAATACTTACTACATGATTTTACAGCGAACTAAATTTGTCCAATGTGAGAAAATTGGCAGGACTATGTGATGTGAGACGTACTGAGTTTTGTTCTGGACGATCGGTCGAAAATATCCAACCAAACAAAAATATCAGATTGGCCCGACGAACTGCAATAAAATTCCGTGTCAGGTCTCTACAATTTACTAACACCTTGTCTTCAATTGATTTTCGTACAGAACTCCATTTGGCCTTTGACATTTGGTCTTGCTTGTTGTGCTGTTGAAATGATGCACATTGCTGCACCTAGATATGATATGGACAGATATGGAGTTGTTTTCCGAGCATCTCCCCGCCAGGCTGATGTTATTATTGTAGCTGGAACTTTAACCAACAAAATGGCACCAGCTCTAAGGAAAGTTTACGATCAGGTATGTTTTTTTTTTTTTATTAATATGAGTTTAAATGTGATATGTCACTGATTTTTTAAATTTTTAAAAATTTTAGCCATCAAAATGATCCAAAGTGAAAATTACAAAATGTTATAAAATTGTACCCAAATATTCGAAAAAAGTATTTTTTATCAATTGTCTTGCCTAATTAAATGACAATGAAGACAGAAGATATTCTTAAATCAACATGAGAAATTATCACGGAGATAGCGTACTGAAGGTTTGCGTCGCTCTGTGATTTTTATTTATAATTTTGAATTGTTATGTAACTGCAACTTTAGTTGCAAATTATTACCAATAAAAAATAAATGTGATATGTGGAAGTTGAATTTGTCATTATTATAAAACTGATTGCAGTAATCATTGCGGACTAACTTTCTAAGAAAATAATTTGCCACGTTGGATAATTAAATTCTCGTCAGATTAATGAAGTCAAGCGCCGTTAGGCGTGGTACGTATCTACCCGATTATATCGCGTATCGTTGGCTTTATGGAGTACACTCTAGTCTCGTGAGGACAAAAAGGTCTCAGTTTGCTATAATTTACGGTTCAACAGTACTTTGAAAGCTCGTCTTAGTAGTGGCATCATCGTTTCCGATGGTATCCAGATGTATTAGGTTGCTTAAAAAGTTGTTGTTTGTTGGTAAAGTTTTAAATCTTGACGGCTAAAAAATTTGCGATAGGTCCCCAGAACCATGTTAATAACTGCATTATAATTACGTCAGTAACATAACAATGTTGCAGAGTTGTTTTTTGTATTATTTTACACCATCAGCTCAGATGCACTTGGCCCGTGACCAGTAAATATGTCACCCTCAAGTATGACTTATTTTCACAATGGAAGTTAGCAAGTCGTAATTGGATTGGAAAAAAATACACTGGCATTGCAAGCGGGGGACCCGGGTTCAATTTCAATTTCGGGGCGAGGCCGTAAAATTTTGAACTTGGTGCTTGTGGTTTTGAGATGCACCCAGCATTAAAAGGACGACCGAGTGGCTACTTTAATTCTGAGTAGCGGACAGTGACGGCATTATAAAGTAAAAATGTTTGTTAGGAGATTATTATTACATGAAGCTCTGAGTAATGCTGTGAGAACGAGAAAAATTGTGAAGAAGCCATTGGGCCTTACCATAAAGAAGTTGTCTAAAAGACAAATATTTATAAATGTTTCAGATGTTGGATCCTCGATGGGTTATATCAATGGGCAGTTGTGCAAATGGGGGTGGTTATTATCATTACTCCTACTCAGTGGTGCGCGGATGTGACCGAATTATTCCTGTTGATATTTATGTACCCGGATGTCCTCCAACAGCAGAGGCCCTAATGTATGGAATCCTACAATTGCAGAAGAAAGTCAAACGAATGAAGACTTTCCAAATGTGGTACAGACGATAAGGTCGCTCAGTGATCAATTTAGTATTATTTGAAATTTATTTTGAAATTGGTACTCGAAGTGTGATTATATAAATTTTACTTTGGTGCCGCCCCGATTTTTGTCATGCGTGGAAGTTCTATTGGCATATCTTGATTTAGCATTTTGCTCATGCCCAAAACGAAAATGATTTAAGTAAAACTTAGCTAAATATTGTAATGGCAAATAATGTGCTTGTAAATAAAATAGAAAACTCTTTTGAAATTTACGAACCATCAAAAAATAATCTCCGATTTATTTCACCATATAATTCAGGGTGTTTTTTTTTACATCGACTCACAGAGGAGGTCAAAATAGACTTTTTCTCTTTCTAAGCACATGCCCGTAAATGCCTTCTTATGGAACAAAATGTGAAAATCAAGTATATTATAGCCTAGGAGGACTGTCTTTGAAAATGGAATGAAAATGGAGACAAAAGCTCTGAATACTTTCGAGATAAACTGGCTGAAATTAAATATTACTAAAAATATCACATGGATAACCCAAGTTTGGAGTATTCATGAATTTAGCTTTTTGTTCCATATCTTTGTTGGGAGGTATTTACAGTCATATGATTAAAGAGAAAAAAAATCTCTTTGACCGCCTGGCTCTATGGTGATCTGATGATAAGAAAAAAAAAACAGCCAGTTGTATTGAAGGTTTCAAGCCATTTGGAAATAAAGCTCTGAATACTTTCGAGATAAACTGGCTGAAATTAAATATTACTAAAAATATCACATGGATAACCCAAGTTTGGAGTATTCATGAATTTAGCTTTTTGTTCCATATCTTTGTTGGAAGGCATTTACAGTCATATGCTTAAAGAGAAAAAAAATCTCTTTGACCGCCTGGCTCTATGGTGATCTGATGATAAGAAAAAAAACAGCCAGTTGTATTGAAGGTTTCAAGCCATTTGGAAATGTTTTTCATGTCTATTTCAACTTTACTATAATAACACCAGTATAGATAAAACTCGTGGCCCGTGAAGAATTCCCCCCACCCTCTCATGAAACCAAAATCTAAACAAATGTTCTTTAAGTATAAATATTTACTTAATAAATAATATGTATTGTTTTCTCTCAATAAAACAAAGTTTTCAAATGAATAAAATAATTATTTCTGTCCTATAATTTGTAATAAAATAAAAATTACAACATTACTATTTTTTATAAGTAACAACTAATAATTTTAACTAATAAAAATATAATTAATTCATAAGATTTTTTTTATATATAAAAAGAACTATTATAAACATCTGATCATTTGAAAACACAACAATAATTATTTTTAGGTACAATTAATTTTTCATCATCATTAGGTATTATCATCATCACGGGGCTTAAAATAAATCAAGATATCTTGAACGACAGAATTTTGATGTATGTAGGTTCGAGGGGAACCCAAAAATAACGAGAATTTCGTTATAACTTCTTTATCTATCAATATTTTTACACCAAATTTTGATCATCTTCAAAATGTTCCCCATTGACTGAGATGCACTTGTCCAATCTTTTCTTTCATTGTTCAAAACTGTGTAAATTTACTAATTGGGATGTGCTTTAGGCTTTCCAAACGTTTTATTTTTCCCTTGTCCCTTTTACGTCGGGTGAACAAAAAGAAGTCGCAGGGCGCCAGTGAACAGAGTAAAATCGTCGTCATGCCGTTTTTGGGCGGTGTGGCAGGTGCATTGTCAAGATGAAAAAATCAATCACTTTGCATCGAAGATCAGCCCTTTCCCTCCGGATGTTCGCCCTCATCCTCTTCAGAACCTCCAAGTATAATTGTTGGTTGACAGTTTGACCTGAGGAACAAACTCCGCGGGCAATTTACTCCTGAAATCGAAGAAGGCCGTGCGTAGCTCACGACATCCGGCCATCTCACTTTTTCACTAAAACGGAAAAAAATCACTAAAGATAGTCTCACGTGCAAACCTATGCACACTCGGCGACCAAGTTTTGCACTCTGACTCAGGAGGAGTCATTCTAACGAACCCCTCAACGAATAATAGATTCCCCCACTATGCCTCCCTACCACAGCCTCGTATACTTCATTACTTCGTGAACGTAGAAAAAACAGAATAATACATATGTTTTTACATTTTATACAGGTCGAGCCGAGGCCCAGCTCAACTTCTAATGCGTCATTTCTCGTCTGAAAATCCGACATAGCTGGGACACGGACCTTGATACCGCGCATTTATTATTTTACCTAAAGGCCTTGAGTATGATCTTGGTGGGCTTCATTCCTAGTCATATTTTGTTATCTCTGATCGTTTGGGCTTATAATCGTACGGCTAAAAAGGGACATTTTAGGGGATATATTTCTTCTAGTTGAACTTTTTAGAGTTTTTCTTCCTTGAAAAGTACCAACATACCAAATTTCAAGTTTCTAGCCATTGCCGAGTTACGTAGATTTTATGTGAGATAGGTGTACACCTTTTTTGGATTATTATTTTCAATAATGAACATTTGGAATCGACCAATTTTTTCTTAGTGAGGTTTACACTTTGTTGATTTCACAATTAAAAAAAAAAAAAAAAAAAAAAAANCTTTGTTGATTTCACAATTAAAAAAAAAATAGATATCTAAGTACTATCTGTTAAAAATCACACAGTGTGCATTCTCACAGCGCTAGAGTTTCACCGTCCCTCTGCCGCATGGACTAAATGAAGCAAGTTTTCCCACTTTCTGCTCTATGGTTATGGAGAATCAACACCATACGGCGTTTAAAAAATTGCCCATTAGACGGCTGGCAGTTTTAAGCAGATTTAGAACCACTGATATTGGACCATTGTTTATATATTTTCGATCACATGATTTTGATTGGTGACTGGTGTTTCAGCATTTTCACCATTCCTTTCTGACATTTTCATTCTCTGTTGTTTTTCTAAACGAACAAAAGAAATTTACATAAATTTAGGGGAGACCGAGACAAGATGGGGTACATTAGGTACATACCAAACCCATGGTGTCATCTTTGGAATAAGTTCATAGTTTACAAAAATTAATAGCATCTCGAAAATTTCATGAGACTTTTGTGTGGAAGGTTTTCTTAATGTTTGGTGCAAATCCCATCTATATGATTGATGCTCGTACATTTATCATCGAGACATGGCTGTAAATATGTTTTCTATTACTATCGAGGCCTGGCCGTAAATATTTTTCCTAATCTTTCTGGTTGGGGTAAAATGTAATTTTGTACTATTCTTTTCTCTATTTCCCCTAAAGGTTAGGAAACGTGTTTATACGACCATGCCTCCATTGCATGATCATTGATCGGACTTTGCCTAAAGTGAGCAGAGATACATAAATTATAAATTTCCCTCCAAATGTGGGAAAACATTTTTAGTNTTGGTGCAAATCCCATCTATATGATTGATGCTCGTACATTTATCATCGAGACATGGCTGTAAATATGTTTTCTATTACTATCGAGGCCTGGCCGTAAATATTTTTCCTAATCTTTCTGGTTGGGGTAAAATGTAATTTTGTACTATTCTTTTCTCTATTTCCCCTAGAGGTTAGGAAACGTGTTTATACGACCATGCCTCCATTGCATGATCATTGATCCGACTTTGCCTAAAGTGAGCAGAGATACATAAATTATAAAATTCCCTTCAAATGTGGGAAAACATTTTTAGTGACAATCCTTCCCGGAGTCAAACCCGGAAAAAAATACAATTCCCTTTACACCCACAGTCCTGTGGATTTAAATTCTATTTACTTACTTGCCAATTTGATCAAAATCGTTCCCCACCAAATACTCCAACCCCATCCAACCAGACAAAATAAAATGGTAAATACTTGTGCCATCGCCACCAAAGATTGAACAATAAATGCACCTATACGACCGAACGCTGTGTCATTCACTTGGAACCTTGGTTTTCCAACACACAAACAAAATAAACCGCTCATGAAAGTACCTGGAATAAATGCAAAAATCGGTTTTATGTTTACAGTAAAAGTACCTACAGGTCAGTGTCTATAGCTTGCTGAATACACCAGTTAGATCAAGTTGCAACGTAAAGCTAGGTTTTAAAAATTGGGTAAGTTCGCGCCCTCGTGATGCTGTTTTTTTCCGGCCCAACCCAGACTGGGAGAGGTCATTGTGAGGTTGTAAGTTTCCAGCGAATGGAGGTTAAAACCTCCGTGTCGAATGACCAATAGATATTAAAGAGACGTTAAGCCCCCCTTCGAGGAAATGTATATACTTACAGGCCAAACTATTCTTTTTAGGATACACTAGTCTATCCTAGGCCAGCTGTGAGAAGCCTTACGGATCTCGATTACAAGAGTCTTCTTGCTTACCAGAGCCTGGAAGGAAGACATTAAGGATCATGCAAACCCATGCGAGACTGACTGGTAGCACAGGTATTCCCGCTCTCATTATAGAATTGTGCTCTACCATTGAGGGGTCAATCTTAGATTGTTCCTGAAAAGAAAAGAAAACTATCTTTGCATTGTTCCGCCAGTCAAGTCTTTATATAGGTATGCCCATGTTCCTATTTTTCCTCTTATTTTCTATTTGTGTGATTCAAACCAAATTTTTAAAGTAAAGGGGGGAAATTCTAAAATAAGATCACTGAAGTTGAAAAACGGCCAGTGGGGGGGTTTACTTGGTGGGTGACCAACTAGGTTCGCGCTCTCGTGATACTGGCTATTCCCGGCCCAACTCAGGCTAGGTAAGGTCAATGTGGGGAGCTGGTTTGTAAGTTGTCAGCGAATGAAGGTTCAAGTCCTCGTCTCGAATGACTTTGAGATAAGATCACAGAAAAAAGGCAATCAGTTGAGTGTGGGAAAATTGTTAAGGTTTCCACAAAAGTAAATAAAATTTCAGTGGACAACTTCTACTCATTCTACACATTAAAACCGTCTTGATTCCGAGTTACATTGGACTCTACAAATGTTGATCGAGACATTCGGCACAGTGGACATAATGTGCCGCTGGCGCAGCAGACGAATTCTCCTAGTGTTCTATAATATGGTTCTATTAGGGAATGCTGTTTTTCTATTATGTATTATGTAATTTTTTTATGCACGGCCATCACCTATATCCCATGTACGTTTGTACGTATGTATTATTCCCACACAGGTGGGAATAATAATTCGCTCGATAATATTAAGGCCATTGGCAATGCCCCCGTTAAATCCGCCCGAGCACATAGTGTTGGTACAAAATGGTTTTTGCCCGAAGAATTTCATGTTTTAGGCTAGGTTCACATGACCGCGCGGTCATGAAAACAATATGCACTATTTAGATAGATCTTGTGCCGCGCGGTTCGTCGTACCGCCTCGTATGTCAGAACTTTACAAGCGTTTGGTTCTACGTTCCAATTCCAATCAGGAATCTTTTTCAACCCAAGATCGTCTAACTTTCGTTGCGAAATAATGTCCCTGTTAATTTCCACTATAGATGACGACCGCCCCCCCCCCCTTGACAAGATGAAGTGTGAATATTTATACAGTAATCTTCCACTAAATAATTTATGGCTTATATATTTTTCTCATTTTGATTTTATAAATACAATCAGAATGATTTTATAAATTCAAATACAAAATTCCAGATATATAACGTCATAACAACGCCCCGCACTCCCCAATTGTCTATCTTGTTTACATCAGCCGCCCCAAGAACAAGGTTTATTTTACATCTTACAAACTCTCCAGGGACAGTAAAAATGCGGCTGCGAGGGCTCTATTCCCAGCCACTAGCAACATGCCCCATTCGCGCATGCGCCGGCTAGGCACGTTGGCCATTTCACAATGTACGTAAAGCTCATCTCACGTTAACTTGATTTTTTTTTATAATTTCCATTGACAAATTGCATGATGTTAAAAAATGTTGTAGTTTTGGTCACTTATGTATGAAACAACATTGCAAATTTAGAGCACAGATTTTCACTTTTTGACTCTTAATTATTCAAAATTTTCCCGACAGAGGCCCTCCGACCGCGCCCTTGTACCTGGGGGTATGGAATACCCCCCGAATCCCCTCCAAATAGCATTAAATCCGCCCCTGACTGGTCGACCTAGAACATAATATAACATTCTGGAGTGATCCTGTTGGGACTTTGGTTTGAATGTCGTCGAACACTTTAATAGCGTCATATCAGGTTTGATCCTCTTCATTTCATTTGTAAACTTACATTTATCATACTAGCTTGTCTACTATTTTTCTTCACTTTTTTCAATCTATTTATTTTTTGCCTTTCTGCTTCTTCAGCCGCAGTCAAAGGTCCACAACATCCTCCAACTTTACAACAAGATAATTTTTGGCAACATTTACATTTTTCTTGAATTTTTTTACAACAATTTGTATTTAAACAACATACAAATCTCCATAAATTCTTCATTCGTTGAGCACACGACATTTTTGGAGCATCTTCATTCTCATTATTATCTGGACGATTTCTACTTTTATTTTCTTTCTTCTTACAACAATCACAAATATTCTTTAATTTACCACATTGTAATCCTTGACATATGTTCAATTTTTTACATATATTTAATTTATTACATAAATTTTCTACATATTTATTACTCGATTTGTTTTCTTGATCAGGTCTTTGTTTACACCAAGTACATTTATTGGAGATATTTAATTTCTTCATATGTTCATACATTTTGGTTTGTTTGTATTTATTCATACATATGTTACAACATTTACATTTGGAAAATATGTTTAGACAGCAACATGTTCTGCTTGCTGTGACATCATCTTCTTCTTCATCTGTTTCTATTTGAATATGATTCTGCTCCCTGAAATGAAATGTTAGTGATTACTGATTAGCATTTGGTGTGTTTGTGATCATGATGTGCACCACAAAAATAGTATTGGATTTTTCCCTGGTAAGCAGGAAAGTAGCAAACTTTTAAATTTTGTTGGTGATGTCAGAAAGGATTGCATTAAAAATGTCTTCACATAAGATTTTGAAAAAAAAAGCTAAATTTCAAAATAATAATAAATAATGAAGTAGGTAACAAATTGTGTTTCCCTGTGCGAGTTCATAAGGATGCTCCCAGACGTCCCTATTCTCACTCATCCGATTACTTACTGTTAAATTTCTCAGTATTTTTATTTCTATTAATCATTAATAAAATACTCATTTCGGATATCAAAAATCAGAACAAAATTGAGTTGTTTGGAGAAAGTGTGCAGAACAACTTCTCCTAACTTTAAAATACCTACATGTTTTTAGGGGATCCGTAGACCCATAGATAATTATAAAAATCGTACTTTTTAAGTTAAAAGGCTAAAAGGCGGCGTTGGAAGGATTTCAACTAATAAGTAATGAACGAGATTATCAGTCATATTGGTCATATTTTATTTCTAAAAATAACTATACCTTTCTCGGATCGATAGAGTTATTTTTAAAGATAGGGATATCAAAGGAGCGAGTATAATTGTATTTTGGTGGGGGAACTTTCGGGGAAAAGGACAAATGCAAATGATTCAGATCTAAATTATCTAACAACAAATTAATGGAGTTCATTTATTGGATTGTCCCTGAAAATGGGATGAAGAATGCTGTCCGTGAGCTTGAGACAGGGTCAAACCAGTATTCGAATGGGGATATTGCTTTGATTTTCAAGAATACTTGTACCTATGTATAATTTTTTTGGTTTGTACAAAGAGAATGTGCACAAAAAAAAAAATAGCTCGATATTCNAAAAAAAAAACACAAAAAAAAAAAAAAATCGCTCGATATTCCTGTAAAAAATGTCCGAAGAGGAGATAATCTAAGAACTTACGACCAACAACCATAAGTACTCTCTGCATACCTACATTTTTTAAAAAGATGGAAAAAAA
>CM022877.1:6845537-6864767 GCA_012654025.1 Pachypsylla venusta
ACTCTTGCTATATGACCTAAACTTTTATTTCACGAAGAATCCTCGGAAAATATCATTTACCCTGTCGTTTTACGAGACCCCTTCGGGGAACTCTATTTTTAGGCTCCTGCGGCTCCTCCCTGCACCGCTCCGCTGCCAGTGGTGGACAGATTGACCGGATGAAGTGTAGGTCTATTTTCAATACTACGATTATTTGAAAATGTAAATTATGTAAAATGATCCATTTTGGANGAAAAAAAAAATTCTGTTGGGGGGGGAGTTTTAATATAGGATTGTCTCGTGTTGGTTGATATGTCAGGGTAAAAGTACGTATACATAATTGGTAATTGTATAGAATTTATAAATTTACCAAAGTCACTGGTAAATGATATAATTCTTCCCAAATATCACTGATTTACCGGTTCATCATTAGCACATGGATCAGTGATCATGCAACCGAGGTATGGCCATATAAAAGTTTCTTTTCCTCTCTAGTCGAAGGGAAAATAGTAAAACGTAATGAATATTATAAAATGCATAATTATTTTACTCCAATTAGAGAGGTTAGGAAACGTTTAAAGGGCTATGATCACTAATGCGTGTAAAATATCAGGGTGTTAAAACTCAACCTCACTTCATGATGAATCGAATGATTCTAAACTAGTTTCAGAAACGCTTGCTAATGCTACTATTGATTCACACTAAGCAGTGACAGTGCCGTCAAGTGATTCTGATCGTGAGCTCATACACTGTGTCGTATAGTTTTAGTTTTTTCGGGCGGATCACTTGCCGGTCACGGCACTGTCACTGCTTAGTGTGAATACTCCTTTAAGGACTGTGGTTCAATCTGAAATTTGTATAGACCTTCTCAAAACGGGATACTATGTCAAGTACCATATTAACAAAATGTATTTGATTTCATTATTAAATAGCTTTATAGCATAAAATTTGTTTTCCTTAACATTTTTAAAATCTGTTAAACATTGTCCCTCAATTTCAACCTTATTACCATCCAACGTTTTCATGAGANATCTTATACAAAGATAAGGAATGTCGTGTGATGTTCAAGCCAGACTTTTATTTTTTAATTTGGCTTGACGTCCCTTTAACATCTATGGGTCATTCAAGACGGGGGTTTCACTCTCCAATCGCTGGAAACTTGCAATCCAGCTACTTACATTAATATAGATTTCAAAAATTATTTTTTTATCAAACTACAAATAAAATATGAGTCACGAGCGCTTTCGTCTGTTACGACATCATCTGTTCACCAGATGATGTCGTATAGATGATGACTCATATTTTGATGACTCATATTTTACCAGATGATGACTCATATTTTATTTGTAGTTTCATACAAAAATAATTTTTGAAATCTATATTTCACAATGACTACAAACATCCTTAATAATTTATCTACTTACATTAACCTCACCCAGCCTGGGTTGGGCCGGAAAAATAGCCAGCATCACGAGGGCGCGAACCCACGTGGTCACCCACATCCCACATGTTACAACCTCGCTGGATATTGCTTAACTTAGTGATCTAACGGGAACTCACCAGACTTTTAATTATAATTGAATCTTATTAATGTTGCGTCAATTTATTTTTAAAAGAAATTAAAATTGTAAACAAAGTTAGTTTGTTGAGAATATAGGTTAGTATAAGTTGAGACAACAAAAGGTCAAAGAGAAAAATTTAAATAAAATGTAAGGCTGAAAAAAACTATTACAAAACAGAGCGTGGGACTAACATTATATAAAAGAATCTGGTGTGAACTTCACACGACTTTCCTTATCTATAAATAATGGAGAAAGTATATTAATAGGCTGAAATTTTTGATGTCGAGTTTTCAACGCCAAAGAACGTTTTGAGGCCCCCAGAGCCCAACTAATTTTCAATGGCAAAATATGTTTTGAGAATTGAGCTCGCTAGACCCCATACCCATACCTTGTGTGTACAGTTATTAACCCGAGATTGTTTAAAACTTTATCTGTCTCTTCGTTCCACCATAACATAACTCAAAGGACGCCTCGTCCGATTTTGATGAAACTTAATATAGACATTATTTATTATGTTGCTGGTTAGTTTTTGGACCTATTAGGCCACCAGGGTGGTCATTTTAACTAAAACCTACAGCTCACAATACTAACAGTATGTTCATAGTATAAAAAGAGATTTTCGAGAAATAGAACACGAAATTAAGTGAATAGCAAATTAATTTGAAAACTTTATACCATTGATAATTTAATTTGTAGCAGAAGCCAGAATAACTTTAGAACAGTGTCTCAAGGATCTAATGTATTCCCCTTTCTTTGGAACACTTTCTCAAGGATCTAATGCATTCCCCCTTTTTTAGAACACTTTCTCAAGGCTCTAATGTATTCCTCCTCCTTTAGAACACTTTGTCAAGGATCTAATGCATTGCCCCTTTTTTAGAACATTTTCTCAAGGATCTAATGTATTCCCTCTTCTTTATAACACTTTCTCAAGGATCTAATGCATTCCCTCTTCTTTAGAACACTTTCTCAAGGATCTAATGTATTCCCCCTTCTTGAGAACAATTTCTCAAGGATCTAATGTATTCCCCCTTCTTTAGAACACTTTCTCAAGGATCTAATATTCCCTCTTCTTTAGAACAGTTTCTCAAGGATCTAATGTATTCCCCCTTCTTTATAACACTTTCTCAAGGATCTAAAGTTTTCCCCCTTTTTCTATTTTATTATAAACCTGACTTGACCCCGCGCTCGCTTTTTTTAATAGTAAAAAATTACGAAATTCTAATGCGTTAACCCGTTCCGTCACTCATTTCAAATAACATGGTTACTTCGCGACGAGACAGACTCAGCTATTTTTTCTCGCAGTTTTTCAAATAAAATCAAAATAACTTTTATACAGGTTTCACCCTTTTGAATTGCTCTGAGTGCGTTAGTCTCAAGCCAGAGACCAGCTGTATACATAATTTACCAGGGGCGTACACAGAATTTTTTTTCGGGGGGGGGGGGCGGNGGGGGGTGGGGGGGGGGGGGGGCTGGGCAAAACAAGTAGGTTTCCTAACAGCGTCGTGGTGTTGAACCGAACTAGTTTCACAGAGAGATAATGTAAACAAAGTGTAAATATAGGGCTTTACCCCCCCCCCCCCCNTTCCCCCCCCCCCCCGATAAAATCGAATGTTTCTAAAGATAAAAGGCGTAGCAAAACCCTATAGGACCGGCATCCGGGGCGGTTCGCCATACCGTTCCTACGCCTCTGCCTAATAGGTGATATGTACTCTATCGCGCCCAAAATATATTTTTTTTTCAAGAAATGTTCCTCCCATCATATGTAGCTAACCTTTGGGCGTTTTTTTCCTTAAGCTACCTAGGTTATATTTTTTGCCTAAAACCGCCCCCCCCCATCAGGCGGCCTTGTTTCAAAGTTACCATTAGAATTAGGTAACAAGCAAAAATCCCACTGACCGATCAAAGGGGAAAATATTTATCTGAGACCTCAGATGAAACCTCAGATCGGTTCAATGGAAACCTGTTAACTCTCCTGTTAACATTTAAATCTCTTGCTGAAATCCACCCAGCATCTATTGGTCATTCAAGACGTGGGTTTTACCCTCCATTCGCTGGAAACTTGCATACCAGCTACCCACATTGCCTGGGTTGGGCCGGAAAAAAGAGCCAACGACAAGTGGTGTTCCCAGGCGGTCACCCATCCAAATACTGACCACGCCCAACGTTCCTTAACTTCAGTGATCTGACGGGAACTGGTGTATTCAACGTGGTATGATCGTTGGCTATTTTTTTTTAAAAAAAGTTTACACATAACACAAATAATAATAGGTAATAATAAAAAGCAAAAGGTGGGTACAACTACTTAAAATTTGAAAATATGTAGAAAAAAAGTTAAATCGCCCTAACTTTGCACTTTGTTATGTTAGTATAAAACACCTTTCCCAAAAAGTGTTTTCTGCGTGACATTGAAGATATACACTCGTGTTTCATATTTGATGGCTTATCTCGAAAAAAAATTCGGGGGGGGTATANTGGGGGGGGGGCTATAGCCGGCCAGCTCCCCCCTTGTATACGCTCCTGCTCCCCTTCTACTTTCTTCGAATTCTTCCACAATATTTTCCAAATCCTTTTCCTGCCTAATACCTACATACTCTCTTCTAAACCATTTACAAAGTCTTTAACTCTTTCTGTGTTCAAATACTACAAAAGGAACAGTAAATTAACATTTATTTATGCATTAACAGATAAAAAGACGGCAAAAAATACTCTCATTGTTTTTGTAGCATAAGGCTTTTATTTTCACTTCTTTTTTTATATATATTTATGTTGTTTCCTTTATTCCCATTTAAGTTATTCTTTCTTTTACTTCTTACTTATTTGTTCTTTATTTTTCTTGGAAGATGGGATGGTTGGGTGGGGGGAGGGGAGGGGGGGGTGTTTATTTGATGTGCCTGGGAAATTCAGTTTTTATGTTTTTTCATATTTTAATATAAAATTTCAACGTAAACACACAACAAATGCAATCCTGCGATTGAAGACTTGAGAAAATCTTTTTTTTTTTTTTTTAATTTGGCTCAGGCGGTCACCCATCCAAGTAATGACCACGCCCAACGTTGCTTAACTTCAGTGATCTGATGGAAACTGGTGTATTCAACGTGGTATGATCGTTGGCTAAAACTCTACTTAACTAGTTTACACATAACACAAATAATAATAGGCAATAATAAAAAGCAAGGTAGGTACAACTACTTAAAATTTGAAAATATGTGAAAAAAAGTTAAATCGCCTTAACTTTGCACTTTGTTATGTAAGTATAAAACACCTTTCCCAAAAAGTGTTTTCTGCGTGACATTGAAATAGAAGCACTGGGTTAGATGATATACACTTGCGTTATACATTTGATGGCTTATCTCGAAAAAAAAATCGGGGGGGGGGCTATAGCCGGCCAGCCCCCCCTTGTGTACGCCCCTGTAATTTACGATATACCAATAGTTATGGTAAGCTGTCTGCGCCTTGTGCTAATAGTATTCTATCATTTTCCTTACAAAAATTCAAACTCAAAAAGTTTACGACAATTTTTAAATTTTGATTTATTTTCTGGGGTCCCAGCCTATGATTTTGGGGAGATCCATTTCTATCTTGATTTTGATGAATTCTTTCCCTCTGTTGTTTTTCTTTACACATGGAATATGGACGGTACATTAGATATGTTGAACACAATATAATGACTAAAAACAGACGACGAATGTGTGCCATGTGGGTGTCCACTTGAACCCTCGTGATGCTGGCTATTTTTCCGGCCCAACCCAGGCTCGGTGGCGTNATTTCCATCCTGTCTTAATTGAGGGAATAGATGGTGATACTCTCCATGCCTTTCCCTTTCCTTATTTATGGGATGTACCCCAAACTTTCTCTTCCTCCTTAATAATCAAATCGATTTCCATCCTGCCACCTCCTTAATAACCGAAGTCTTAAAAGAACACTACTTTCACTCAAAGCAAGCAGTAACGCACTTCTTCTCACATCCATGGTTAAAATGCAACTGAAGTTCTACGCTTTGTCGCTCTTATCGTAGCCGGGGAAACGGGGAAATTCGCTTGACGCTCTACGCTTGATGCTCTCATCGTAGTCGAGGCCTAAGCGTTACAATATGCTATAGAGTGGCGAGGTTTCCTTTATCTTCATTCATTTGGATCAGTCGCTTGCAGTGGCTTAAGCTTGTAGTCGCCTCCAAAGGACGATCGCCTAATTCTTTTTTCATTTTCTGTGCAAATAAAAAGTTTTTACAGTTCCCAAATAAAAATCTCAAATCACTTAGAAATTCAGAAGAATTCTTATTTTTGTATTTGAGAATAGATGGGTCGCGATTGAACGGGTTAAACATTTTTGTTTTGTTCCAAAGCCACCTCAGTCTTTGCGTGATTAACTGAGGTCACTTTTCTCTAATCTTATTATAAGAAAGGCACTACTCCCCTCTTCTCCCCTCTTTCCTCCCACGTGGTCGTTTTGATATTCTCCCCTCTTTTTATAAATTATACCTCGCTATTCTCAGCTCTCCATTATTTCTTGTTTACCGTCTTCCAAAATGAAACTCAAAGATTTAGGTCAAACTTGTAAGACAGTTGCAAACAATTACTTTATTTTTAAATTTGGTTATGAACAAATGGTATTTACTTGTGTTAGAGGACCAGTTGATTTAATGTCCCAGGAGTGGTTCTGTGAACTACAGGCTTTACTCACTGATTTTGACACTATTTGTCCCCAGGTGGCCCAATATCGTCCAACAACTAATCAACTAATTCTATAATATAATGAGTGTCAATATAAATCATAGTCAAATCTAGAGTTATTGTGGTACAAAAAGACAAACAGACTAAAGATTATTTTTCGTGTTAAAACTAGACCTCACTTCGTGGCTCAATAGAATCGAAAGATAGGTAAGGTGAAAGCTAAGATGATTTGGGTGCAAAATCGTTCTTGGTCTCACCACTGAGCCAAAGAGGTTTGCTCAATTCTATTCTCGTGGGTTTCTCGTTTAGCTAGCTATGCTTAGCCCAGGATGAGTAAGGTCAATGTGGGTAGCTAGTAGGTAAGTTTCCAGCGAATGGATTGTGAGACCCCCGTCTCAAATGATCTTAGATGTTATTAAGACGTTAAGTAAAAAAAAAAATAAATGGTACGGAAAACCGTACTAGACTTTNAAAAAACGAATTGACCGAATAAGGTAGCCTTTATTTATTACTAACTAGCTGTTTCACCCGTGCTTCGCTACGGTATTTATATTGCTATCTTTGTTTTTCATGGACAATGGAAATCGGGGGGGGGGGGTTATTGGTTTGTGTGTCCAGCCTGTTTATTGCAACCTTTAAAACCCAAGATTTAAACGTTTCGCCAGGCGCCTTAGGGGCACGGCCATACTGACTTTTTAGTAAATTCAAAATATTATTTTGTCCTTTCCCGGTTTTGAACTCGTAACTCTGGAATGGCTGGACATATCTTTGCAGAAAATGTCCTAAAATAAGGACTAAAGAGTCACCAAAAACTTTCTCGCTTTGAGTTGATATGTTGTCGCGACAATTTTTGAGATATCGGACCGTGAGTGTGCGATTTTGGTGAATAAATTAGAAATTTGGCCGTAACTTGAAAACGGCTTGATATATTTTATTTCTGATAATTTTTGTGAGGTCGTAGACCATGATTTTGTGTGTGTGTGGGGGGGGGGTCCATCCCCATCAATTTTTCGGTATCTGTTACCGTTTGAGCTGTGGTATTGTAACAGACAACCCCTCATACATAGGTAAATGGTACATAGATACATAGGTACACACAAATTTCTGATTTATATATTAAGATTTTTGTCAATTTTATATTATTTGTATCTGGTCTAGAACCGGGTCTACCTGTGCCACCAGACTTCCCTTCCTAAAGATGAAAGACCTTTGCTCAAATATTTGCAATCAGAAAACACCCCTTTCCCTGATTCGAAAACACGCCATTCTATTTTGATAAGCAGCACACTTTCTTTCTATTAGGGAAATGGAAAAGTCGCAAATTTATACTGGGTGTCTAATTACAAAGGCACTCAACTCTAGTGATCTAAAAAGCCGTTTCGCGTTAAAATTTCCTCAGCAAGTATTTATCTCCAAGAAGTGCAGAATTCAATTAGAATTCAATGAAGCATAGGTAGTCATAATCCAATACCCTCCGAATTTCAACCTTCCCTATTCCGGAAACAGAGGTATCTATAAGATTCCGGACCAAAAACATCGACCCATTTGATCAACTCTTTCCCTCCGCAATGGATGGTACCAACAAAAGTGAACCAAAAAGTGTCAGCAAGATAATGCAAACTTCAAAGATCAAACTCATTTAACTATTATTTTTTCTTGCACCCACAATATTTAACTATTAAATAAATTAAATTTAAACAAAACACCAAAAACACTATTTATTTCAATTTATGAAGAAACTAGTTTCGAATCATTCGATTATCCCTAAATTCCATCTTTTTCCTTGCCCCCACATATTAGGGTCAATCCCATCTCCAAATTTGACTCTCTTACATTCACGCGTACATTTCCCAACCTCTCTTTTTGGGGTAAAATACGTCATTTTGTACTATTCCTTACTCCTTAAAATTTGCACTATTTCTTCCAACCAGAGAGTTGAGTAAATGTTTATACGGCCATGCCTTGTTTGCATGATCACTAATCTAACTTTGCCTAAAAGGGCAGATATAGATTCTGAATTCCCCTCCAAATGTGGGAAAATATGTTTTAGGGGGGGAAAAATTGTTTCTGTCCGGAATCTAGCTTTTTTTTTGCGGAGGGAGAAACATGTAGTCAAATGAGTCATAAAAATAATTAAAGTAACAACAGTTTTATGACCCTTTGTTGTACTATTCAATGCGGGTTACACTGTATATTATTTTATTTTATCTACTTTTGTTTAAACATTAAATTGCACATTAGATTTACCCCTGGTTAGGGTGAGTGGGGGGGAGGTGGGGTGCTATGAGCATGTCGTCGGTAATAATCACCGGTAGGGGATATTATACCATTTTATGATTAACATTTTTCTATTCGATGTAGTTTTTATAAAATGGCACATTATGCAGGGCAGACTGAACGGATAGTATACAACCTGTCATTATTTCTAATTATAAATTTATTTTCCATTTAATGAAAAAATGGATTAAAGGGTCCCCCCTTTAATCCATTTTAAAAGGGGGGCGGTTGTCTGGCCTCTCCCTGATTATTTAACTTTTGAACCGTAAATTATAGTGAGTTGAGACCTTTAAAACTATCACTTGACATAAAATATTTCAATTATGTTTTTGAAGTTGGTGCCGGGCCAGGCGATTGACGCGACCGGTGCAATTTGATTGTGAAAGATTTTAATCAATCTTAAAATTTTTTGTGTTTGTCGATATTTTGAGATTTTCTCGGGAAACCTAGCCTAGGTAGTATTTTATAAACACAAATATCTCGGTAGTATAATCCAATAGGATCCACATTAGGATAAGATCCGAATTTGGGTCCGTGTAATCCAGCACCTTTCAACTTCTAAAATAATGACCTACTTGTGTAAACGTTTTACCTACAATGGCGTAGTTTTCTCTTCATTTCCGAGGAATACTTGGTGCCGGGCCAGGCGATTGACGCGACCCATGCAATTTGGTTGTGAAAGATTTTAATCAATCTTAAAATTTTTGTGTTTGTCGATATTTTGAGATTTTCTCGAGAAACCTAGCCTAGGTAGTATTTTATAAACACAAATATCTAGGTAATAGAATCCAATAGGATTCACATTGGGATAAGATCCGAATTTGGGTCCGTGTAATCCAGCACCTTTCAACTTCTCAAATAATGACCTACTTGTATAAACGTTTTACCTACAATGGTGTAGTTTTCTGTTTTTGACGATATTTTAATTATTTGTTTTGTTTTCACGCAATGAGAACACTGTAATACTATATTATACTTGCTAATAGGAATACAGAACGGTTCATTATTTACTGTATTTATATTTTTTATACAAATGCATACAATACAGGGTGGTCCTCATCAGATAATTCAGTGTCCTCCAATTGTTTAGAGACCATTGGAGGAGTAAACAGAATCCCATGTAATCTTTTATTGCATCGCTATACTGACATAAGGAGTCAGTGTCCTCGTGTTTTTAAGGGAAGCCCCATGTGGGGAGGAGGAAACAGCCTCTCTCGTAATCTTTGTTTACAGCCCCCTACTCAATAGCAGAGTCAGTGCATGTAACTTACGCTTAATGAAGTCAACTTAATTATCTGCGAACACTTGATTTTGCTTTTCTATCCCGGATAATTTTAACAACGAATTTTAACAATTTTATAATTAAAAAATGATCTAGCCAGCGTCTATGGCACGTTGAATACACCAGTTCCCGTTAGATCACTGACGTTAAGCAACGTACAGCGAGGTAGTATTATGTCGGGGTCTACGTGGGTGTGGGTTCGCGCCTTCGTGATGCTGGCTTTTTTCCGGCCCAACCCAGGCTGGGTGAGGTCAATGTGGGTAGCTGGTTTGCAAGTTTCCAGCGAATGGAGGGTGAAACCCCCGTCTTGAATGACCAATAGATGGTAAAGAGACATTAAGCCAAATTAAAAAAAAAAAGAATGATCTCAAAAAGAAACGTTATGAAGATCTCAAAATTCCTCCTCACAGAATGTGTTCTTGGAGACCCCCTGTATGAGTAAACGCCAGCGAGTAAAACTTTGAAGTCATCAACAGAACTCGCTATCAGCAGACAATCTGTGATATTCTTTTTTCCTCATTTTATTTAGTTCCGTTTTCCTCACGGAATATCTTTTTCTGTTGAATAAAATCGAACTCATTATTTTATTTTTATTCCAAACATTATTTCAGCTCTTTATGTAATGTGAGTTCTTTTTCTGTTATTTTAAGGCACCCAACACACTTGTATCAAATTCTCTTTGCGTGTCAATTCTGACGTCATGATACGCTACGGAACTGGTCGTTCAAAACACGTGTTTTATCCCATCCATTGTAAGAAGACGCCCTGTTTCACAGTTCCTTGAAAAATACTGTTTAATGGAAGGTAACAACTAGGCGAGGTTAATTTCTGGGTCATTTTCTATCACCTAACTCTCAGAGCACTAATGTGATGTTGTTTTATCGTTTAATGCTCAAAGGAATGAGAAAACAAATCTTGCCTCAGCTTGGGATTGAACGAACATCTTTCTGTTTTCCAGACGAGCGCTTAACAACTATGCTACCGAGGCACTAAAAAATGACATCGCAAATCATGTTGGGGCCTCCCTGCAAACTTTTATTAGGCCGCCCTTAATTTTTTTTCCAGAGGTCCCCTCTCACAAACCTTTGAGGGGTAGACGGCTGTTTTCAAAGTTTTAATTATCTAACTACGGTATTTAGTGCAGAGGTGCCAAAGACTGTTGAGTTTACGGTTGAATGGTCGATATTAACATAGCAGAGAAATTTGGGCTAGTGCTTGGCTATTGACACAATCTTTTTATCGATAGCTTTTTAATTCTTTCTAAAAATCTATTGATAAAACATTGTGCATACCTATCTTGATTATCTAATTTGCAAAAAATTAGCAAAAAAAAAAAAGGAAAAAGCTGGGGTATATTTTCTTACTGCCCAAATATGTACAACAGAGTTCAAAAGAGTTTAATACCTACCCATAATGCAGAATCATAAATTTTAATGTACGACACGCAATTCTTAATTTGGTCTCCTTTAAGGAACATAATACATACTTGTAGAGTACAGCGTGTCCCAGAATGACCGTTGTACCTTTATTTTCGAACGGGTTGTTTTTTTATTTTGTTTGTTTTTACAAAAACGTTTCTTTGTTTAGTTTATTTATCATTGTTTGGCCTAAATCATCACCTTACTACAAATCTTTTATACGAAAATGACGAAATAATTATGACCCAAACAACAAACGCTTGAGTAAAAACAAAATCCTGTTCAGGGAAAATGTTATGCATGTGTTTTTATAAATAGACATGTCATAATGAAGTACCTACATCACAATATTACAAGAATATAAAGTTTTAATACTCGCTTGATCAGAAAGGCCAAATTCTATAATTAAATTTTTGACACGCGACTTTGTGCCTCTAATCTAAATACATATCTAAGAATTGTAGATCCAGCGTCTATGGCACATTGAATACACCAGTTCCCGTTAGATCAATGAAGTTAGGCAACGTCCAGCGAGGTTGTACCATGTGGGTGTCCGTGTGGGTTTGCGCCCTCGTGATGCTGGCTATTTTTCCGGCCCAACCCAGGCTGGCTGAGGTCAATGTGGGTAGCTGGTTTGCAAGTTTCCAGCAAATGGAGGGTAAAACCCCCGTCTCAAATGACCAATAGATGTTTAAGAGACGTGTTAAGCAAAAAAAAAAAAAAAAAAAAAAAAAAAAAAAAAAAAAAAAAAAAAAAAAAAAANAAAAAAAAGAATTGTAGTAACCAAAATATGGTACGACTGCAGTGATGTGATATGGGGGAAAGAAATTCTCGGCAGAGGGAAATTTGATCATAATAATTTCAAGGAGGAATTTTTACTCTGTTAAAGGAAAGATGAGGGAAATTTGGCTTATTTTTTTTACTGGCTTATTCTGTCCAGAATCATTCCCCCTCCCTTCTTATGGGATCAGGTCACAGACTGGAAGTTTTCAATATCATTGGTGCTAAAAATTCCAAAATTTTATTTTCCAGCGCCTCACACTCAAAGTAATGTGAGTAGCCGTTTCCTCTTTTATGCCTCACAGGGTCTACAATCAACCGCTCATACCGGGAGGGGCACAGTCAGTAGACTCACTATGGATCTCAGGCGATTGCAGTTTAGGCCCGGAATCCAGTGTTTCATGCCACTAGATTTTGGATAAATTTCGTTTGACTGCAAAATAAATGAAAACATTTCATCTTACCTGTCCCAGGCAATGTTTCGGTGTCCATTATTATTAGCCACGTCCACATTGTTCCTCATCAAATTATTGGCACTCAATACTTCAACATCTGGTTCTTCCTTGACAGTTACTGCTAATCCATTTTTCTTCATTCGGATCGGACTTTCTTTTACTTTGTTTGAAGCTCTCACTGTCTCTATAGATACGTTCGACCGAATCGATTCCTTTGAAATACTACTAGGCACTTCGCTCACTTTTGATAATTGTGGATTAACTTTATTGTTCAATATTTTTCTAGTTGGACTTTTGGGACTCATGTGATTTTCGACTGCAGTTGTTACTCGGGTTGCTATGTCAGGATGAGCAGGTGCTAGAGCCGGTGCTGTAGATGTCCTCATCAATGTTATTGGAGCAGTTGGAGTGATCTCCTCCACTGGTAAACTTTTGGACGTATCATCTCGACTCAAACTTCTTTTTCGAGGTTCTATTTTCTTGGGCGATTTATTCGGCGATGTGACAGGGGTAGATTTTTTGGTTGGAGATGATTTTGTGTTCATTTCTTTTTTGGGACTATTTTTCTTGGGGTTTTCAATTACTGAACTGTTCTTGTTTATGTTATTTGAATTTTCATCTTTCTTATTTTCGACATTTTCTTTTGGCAGCATTGGTTCCTTTTCTTCCCCATTTTGACCTTGATCCTGCTTCATGTACTCTTTAACATCATCTTTTTCTGGTTTTATTGTGGTTGGTCTGGTAGGAACTACTGGCTGCTTACTCACGGGTTTAGCCACGTTTGCTGTTTTATTAGCTGTGGTTCTTTTTAGCGTGGACGTCCGACTGGGGGATATTGTTCTCTGTGAGTTAAACCCCGATGTGTATTTACTTTTCTGTGGCATATTGGTTGAATGAGTTGCACCTGGTCTGACTGGTGATTTAGATGTATTTCTAGGTCTACTGTTGGGAGAAATGTTTTTAGGAGATTTTAATTCTACCTGATTGTTCTGATTAGTCAAATTTTGTTTATTTTTCATAGGGGACTTTGAACTAGCTGCTTTTTTTGGTGACTTGTCTTTCTTAGCAGGGGATTTCCCCGTTTCTTCTTGTTTTGAAGAAGTTATGGAAGATTTTGGATCCTTGTTTACTTGTTTTACAGATACATTTTCATTTTGTTCATTTGGCAATGTGTTTTCCTTATTTTCTACACTTGGTACGTTTGGATTGTTGACTTTTAGTTTTCCATCTTCATTTGGGTTCAATTTTCTTCGGGCTGGGGAAACACTTCTACTAATTTTTCGTCTATTCAGAAAATCCTTTTTGTTGTTGTCTGTCACGCTTATTCTTGGAGGAGGAACTCTAGATGTGGATTTCGACCTCTGATGAGGATTGATCTTGTATTTATTTTCTACTATAATAGCCCGACTCGGAGACAGTGACTGTCTCCTGGTTTGGTTCTGAGGTAACTTGGAATTAATTTTCGAAGAATTGGAAGACGAGTCTGATTTTTTTTTTAAAATGGATTTCTTCCTTTCCGGTGAAGGCTCATGGGAAGTATGCCTTGATGGAAGAGTTGAATTACGAAACGTACGAATTTTAAAAGGACTTACACGACCACTTGGTGACGGAGTACGCGATCTCACTTCTGGACTAACTTCAGGTAGAATGACAAATGCATTGTTTCGTTTTGCATGAGTTGGTGTTAAACGATATGGCTCCGGTGTTTTAGGTGGGCCAGGAATTTGAGGAGAAAGAGGAGGAAGTACACTGAATGATTCAGTGATTCTTGAGCGAGACGAAGACCGACTCCGTGGTACTGGTGGTGGCTTATAAGCAAGACGTCGCGATTCTCTCGCCGTGCAATTCATATTTACTGCTACAAAATTATCTTTATCCAAGATGATGCGAGATTTGAAGAAACAATGTTCGAGGTGAACTGAAACAATAAAGAAAAAGATGTCAATTGATTGCACGACATTCATGTGAAATACTGTACACTGAATTCGGAAACACCCATTTTTACAATTAGGACAACCAGCTATTGTTACTGAGTTGTCCTAATTAATCTGAATCAAACCCAAAAGAACCANGGGGGGGGGGGGGGTCTCTTTCAGATTAGATAATAAATTTTTTATGCACCTGACTCAATATTTTACTTTTCGTGTACCGTAAGAGTGTTTATTTCTTCCGTTCAAAAAGGCGATTCAGTTGACCATTTCAAAGATACGAGTTTATCTGTTTCAATACAATTGACAGCGGACAAACATGAAATCAATTTCTTAAATCGGTAATTTTAAACACGAATAGTGTGAGGTGTACTGGTTACAAGGGAGCGGAGAACGAACGATTATTTTTCCATTTGATTTTTGGATTCTATAAATTGTAAAATATCACTTTTTTAGCTAATCAAATAATAAACACATGTGTTACATTATTTGGCAGAGTTTTATTTTAAAACTAGCATCCCCCGATCGCGGCTTTGCCCGCGCATATTTTAAATGAAATCACATTTTTATATACATGTATTATGCTTCTCTCGCTCCAATGTATTTCTTATGGGGATTGTATACTTTTCGCGATTTCTACTCCTTAAAATTAAAGTTTTGCAAAATCCTTTCTTAGTGCACACTTACAACGAAGGTCCCTGCCAAATTTCAAGTCTGTAGCATTAATAGTTTCGTCACTCAGGACATTGCCTTTTATATATAAATACTAGCTGAGTACCCGAACTTCGTTTCGAGAAGATGAGAGAACCCATGTACTCCCCATGAAGTAGTAACAGATTGTTAAGCTGTGTAGAACATGTTGGGAGTAGTATTGGGTTAGGTTCCAAAAAAATAAAATGCGTGTTGAAGTCTGCTGTGTTTTAACCTTGCNACGCGGCGATACAATCTGACCGTAACTACCTATGGGACACCAAACCAATATCTGAAGCAAACTCCAAACGTAAACGCGGCGATACAATCTGAACGTAACTACCTATGGGACACCAAACCAATATCTGAAGCAAACTCCAAACGTAAACGCGGCGATACAATCTGAACGTAACTACCTATGGGACACCAAACCAATATCTGAAGCAAACTCCAAACGTAAACGCGGCGATACAATCTGAACGTAACTACCTATGGGACACCAAACCAATATCTGAAGCAAACTCCAAACGTAAACGCGGCGATACAATCTGAACGTAACTACCTATGGGACACCAAACCAATATCTGAAGCAAACTCCAAACGTAAACGCGGCGATACAATCTGAACGTAACTACCTATGGGACACCAAACCAATAACTGAAGCAAACTCCAAACGTAAACGCGGCGATGCAATCTGAACGTAACTACATATCGGACACCAAAGTAATATCTGATCCTTACAAAGTTAGAAAAGAACTGAATTAGAAATTAGTGTTCTAATTTTTACTTCATTTTAAATTGAATCAATAAGCAGTTTAATTGTGGTAAAGTAAATTAATTAATTATAGTGTAGGAGTTTAATCAGTTCTAACTATAAGTTGAGAGACATACTTTAAGATACCATATTATTATAGTATACCTACCGAAATCCAGATTTACAGGGTGACGTCCTGTATTGGCGCAAGTCATGTTGCCCTCCTCGCAACTTTCACTATGGTGCCCCCAAAATTTTTCAACCCACTTTCGCTGACTTTGTGGAGGGGGTGGAGTGGCCACTTACAAAATTTTAAATGTCATGTTCAGGAGAAGGGGAATTCTAGGGAGATTGAGCTCCTTTGACTTATTACTAGGGCCCGGGAGGGGAGATAATGGCCCCAAAAACTGGGGAAGCGTGACACCCCCATTATGACTAAGCATAACATTATGGCCCTGAGGATTTTTAAAGTTATGCATAGTCTGATGGATATAAAATCCAAGAGAATTTAGTTTGGGTTCAACCGGGGTCCCGCAGATGTTGCTGTGGGATATGAAAATTATACATGACCTAAAGGACTTCTGCAACCCTTTTATTGTGGCTGAATTATTGTTAGGATATAATGACTCTTAAGGGTCCCAACAATTTTGTTCTTGTTATTTTAAATTTCTTTTACGAGATTCGAGCTAATACTGTACAATGTAAAGCTACTGCATCTAATTGGTTTGGTGAATGTGACTAGCCTGCTAAAAGGACCTTATTTCAGTGGCGGATTCACAGGCGGGCAGCTGAAAAAAGGTTATTTCCGCTTCGGCTCTTTCTCCAAAATAATTAAAGAGCGGAAACTGTTGTGATGCTTGAAACGGATTAAGGGAGAAAATCCGAAGAAAAAGTTCTTCTCTCATGATAGTGCACCCTTTGCGACTTCTTTTTCTTCCCCAGTTTGGGATATGAGGGGAAAATGTTTTGCGATTGTGGAGGAGGCGAAACGAAAATAGCTGGAAGATCTTAAGCACATCCCAAAAAGTGAATTTAAAAACTGTTTTGAAAAAATATGGCGTGAACATCATAAACATTCCTCATCTATAAAGAAAGTATATTAATGGGCTGACATTTTCAATGTCGATTTTTCAATGCTAAAACAAGTTCTGAGGTCCCCAAAGCACAAACCTCTAGTTTCAGCCATTGATCCGTGTGTTGCGAACAAAAATTCGTAGCAGGATTTGTCGTGTTCTATGTATATAATTAACATACATACCAAGTTTCAAGTCTCTGGTGCCAACTACTGCTCTCTCTCCTGGCAGAATTCGTGAAAATCGCCAAAAAGCGGCAAAACTGCCAACTGTACATTCCATTTTAATCAAAATTCGAGACCCGTACAATATATAAAATTTACCTAGTAAAAAAAGTCAAGTCACTAGCTCTTACCGTTTTCTTTTTGCGCCAGACTCGTGAAAAGCGTTAAAAAGTGGCAAAAAAAGACCACGAGTAGATTTCGATTTTAATTAAGTTTGTCATTTTTGCATTCCATGCATAAAATTGATATAAATAGGAACCAAAATTTAAGCTCTAGCATTCACCGTTCTCTTTTTACGCAGGAACCGTCAAAACGTGATCGAAACCCGCTAAAAACCGCCAACGGTGAATCAATTAAAACAAAGGTCAATACATAAAAGTAATATGAATTGGTACCAAATTTGAATTTCTAGCGCTTACCGTTCCCTTTTTAGGCGGGATTAACTAAAACCGCTAAAAAGCGGTTTAAGTCTCTAGCACTTACCGTTCTTAAGATATCTTGTTTACAGACAAACACACACACGGACCAATGGCTGAAACTCGAGATTTTGACTCTGGGGACCCCAAAAACTGTTTTGGCATTGAAAACTCGACATCGAAAATATCAGACCATTACAATACTTTCCTTTTTATAGGATAAGGAAAGTAAAAATGTTATTCCATTGGCTACTGGGAAAATTGTTATATCTGCCACTGTGTACCCAATGCACTTTTAATGCGAGATACCTATATGACAAATTATTAGAATGGAACAGTGATTTGGCTACTGGAGCTCTTATAAGTTAACCCTACCAAATGTTGGTACAGGGTGACTCCTGGGAACCGTACAAACCGTACGGTGCTTAATTGGATAGAGTACGATGTACGATAACCTGATTCAAACAATTGTATCTACCTTCACAGAATTAGAGTACAGATCTTGGTATGCAATGGGCCAATGGATTTATTATTTCACCGGCTGAATAAAATTACCCCCCAATGTTCTTTATTTTACGTTTTAAGGTACGTAACCCCCCTCCCATTCCCCACTAAAAAGACGAGATGTGTGTACAATAAAATAAGAACTTTATCATATATTTCACCAAAATTTTTATTTTTTATTTTTGAAATATCTTCGAATATTTCGATTTTGTGTTTGGACGTATGGCGTGGTGAAATCGGCCTTTTGAGGGCAATTCAGTAGCCAAGGTAAAGGCAATGTTTTAGGTTAACATCATTACAGCAGATATAGGTTCCTATTGAAAGCATGAGATATGAAAAAAAAAAAAAAAATGGCTGCAACGCTGTAATGAACACTTAAAATTGTGAAACATTCCCAAGAGGTTCACAAAGAAATTGTTGACCGAACTAAGTGAGGTCTAGTGTTAACTCGATAATTTTTTTTTTGTTTGCCTTTCTGTACCACTATATCTCTCGAACGACTTAACTGATTTTGATTAAATCATGAATGTATATTCATTATATTAATAAAATTAAGTGTTTAGTTTTTGGGCCATATTGGGCCACCCGGGGCCAAATGGTGATCATTTAAGTAAATGAGGTGAACAGATGACATAACCGCTAGTATTTATTTTCAGAGCATCTGTGGGTTTTGGATAAGCACCTATAGTTATAGTTTCTACCGTTATAGTTAATTTATAGTTTTACCGTTTCGGTATAATCAACAACAGCTCTTTCGGTGTCTTCATGGAGACCTATTTTTGGGCCCCATTGAACCTTTAAGTGAGTGAGCTCATAGAAATACTAGATCTCTGGTATGATTAAGAGATCTTTTCCTTTGTAACCACAAAGGTTGCCCTGTTCTACTTACCATGATTACATGAATCCTAATTCAATAGCACATGATTTAACAACCTTAATCAAGTTAGCCATTGCCGATGCCCTTAGAAAATAGCCGTTATTTAAAATAATAATAATAATAATACACAAGAACAGGTAAAAAGAAAATGGAAAGCTCAACAATGTTTAAATTTCTCATTAAGTCACATTTTTTTTTATTACTTTTTTAAAAAGTGAATAAGCAAATAAAACTCTGAGTCACGAGTCATGGGCACTTTCTCCTGACCAGACATCTTAATTACAACTGACTGTCAGTATTACTTGCTTCGCAGTAATCTGACAGTCAGTATTCTGACAACC
>CM022877.1:6869773-6890263 GCA_012654025.1 Pachypsylla venusta
ATTTTTGGATTCTACGTACCTTGAAACGTATAAATCAAATTTTGAGGGGGGGTAATTTTTGTTTTTTCCGTGACGATTCCAAAGGTTCATTATTGAAAATAATAAACCAAAACGAGAAATGAAAACTGTTAGAAGTTTGATATTCACAGTTCCGATATGTAAAGTATATTCCATATTTGTCGCTGTAGAAATTGAGTAAGGTATACAGTTCACTGAACTCTTGTAAGCAGATATGTAGCTATTTGCATTTCAGCAGATACCTATTTATTAGTCTCTTGTTGCAGTTTTATGTTAATTACCTAGATATGCATGAATGCATTCAATCAATTATTTCAATCCAGAATAGAAAGCGGAAACAGACGTCAAGATGAAATAGTTGATCTGCAAATCCTGCTGGAATATGTTAAGTCTGTTCAACTCCAACATGCAACAGTAAAATCCGGTTGTAAATCAGTTGAGTGTGTAATTGAAAAAATGTCAATTATTGCTGATTTTTTGTAACTGTTAGGTTTATTTTTGATCTATTGTTAGTACAGGGTGGGTCATTTAAAGAGGGATTTATTTTTTTCATGAAGATTATTCATAGTGGTTCTGTGAACTGTAGACCTCACTCACTGAAATGACCTCCAATTGGCAAACTAATTCTATAATTATACAGAGTGCGCCAGAATAACCTTACGAGTTTAATATATTCACTACCAAGTCATAACTTGTAGATTGTTGATGTTGGTGTCAATTTCTACCCAACAGAATGGGGTTTAGTTACAATGGAGTCGTGGACACCTGAGCATCGTACAATTGTTGTAGACACATTTTTTAAAAGTCCTGATTCAGCGGCCATTACTCAGAGAAAGTTTTGTTCTCACTACCGGATTAGATCACGGGTTCTGCATTGAAATAGAAACCTTAAGGCAGATGATTCATAGGTTCAATAAATCATACATCAAAATAAAGCTCATTTCTTTTCTTTCAAATAATACAATACAGCCTGGGTTGAGCCGGAAAAATAGCCAACATCACGAGGGCGTAAACCCACGTGGACACCCACATGGAACAACCTCGCTGGCCGTTGCTTAACTTATTTGATCGAATGGGAACTGCTGTATTCAACGTGCCATAGACGCTGGCTTGCGCGATTCTAATGTTCAGATCAGCATTGGCTAAACATTGCATGCAATTTAAATATCTACAATTTTAATTGAACCGTGTGCTTCTAATTTTCACAGTACTACCAAATATACTCAAAAACTTGAGTTATATTTGGCCCGGCTGGCGGCTGTGAATTGACCTTTATTTGGCTTAAAATCTCTAGGTATATATTTTCCTTTTATTACAATAAGTACCAATTAAAACATTCAATATATTTTTCTTTACAGGACCATCAATTTTGGCGCCCTTATCACCACAAAGATTTTTTTCCTTTCATTATCATATTTTTATCTGGTTTTCTCTAATTTTGATCAGGATGGAGGAATGTAGTTTCCATTGTAATGTGTCAGAGGTTAGACACCTTTGAAAAACAATAAATAATTTTAAGAAAAATCTATTGGTCATTCGGGAGGTTTTATATTCTATTGGCTGGAAACTTACAAACCTGCTACCAACAGACCTCAGTCTAGGTTGGGCTGGAAAAATAGCTGTAGTATCACGGTCGCGAACATACGTAGACGCACACATGGTAAAACATCGCTGGACGTTCCTTCACTTCAGTAATCAAACGGTAAGTAGTTTACTCAAAGCTGGCTGAAATTGGCCGTTTACTTCTGTAGCGAAGATTTACTTTTAATCATTTTGATTTGGACGGACTGTTCAAGGCTATTATGAACATAAATCATGTTACGTTATTTTATAATAAATTTCTGACAGTTTTTTCTAAATGGAAAATTTCCGGTCGAATCATAAAATCCTGATTTGCTAATGGACATTTTAGAAAATTAATTTTCTTTCATGAAGAACAAAAGATAAAGAAACTAGATTGATGGGGATAGCACAATGTTCCAATGGTTTTGACGGCCAAGTTTTACTCATATTCTGGAAGGCGCCTATTTTACATTCTTCCATAAGCCGATTTCCTTTTCAGTAAGGTAGGTATTCGGTCCCAAAAACTCCAAATAGCAATAGGTGTTATTTGGTACCGATATAAAGAAAATCTATTTTTGCCAACTGTAATGCACTTACTTATATGAGCTGATGTAATTTTTTTTGGCCAAAATAATTCAGTCTGTTTTTGCCGCACCGTACAATATAAGGCGTACGAGTGGATTTTTCAAGTAAAATAATGGCTAATATCGGAAAATCTACTGTCTGACTTCGTGTAGAAACTATTTTTTTCCTCTTCAAAATTATTTTCCGACATTTCGAGTGAAATTTATAATCTACTAGCTGTTTCACGCTTGTTTGGCTACGATTCTTATACGGCAGAACTGCAGAAGCATTTTTTTTTTTTTTGGNGGGGGGGGGTCCTGTATGTGCCTACATGGTGTTCTCCAGAGGCCTTAACGACATAGCCGTTTTGAGTGGTTAGTACCTATTTTCTAAATTATATTTTGCCTGGCTGGTCATAATTTTGCAAAACATGTCCTTTATGGGGTACCTAAGACTTTTTTATTTATTTTTAATTTGGCTTANCCCAAGCGGTCACCCATCCAAGTACTGACTACGCTCGACGTTGCTTAACTTCAGTGATCTCATGGAAACTGGTGTATTCAACGTGGTATTATCGTTGGCTACCTAAGACTTTGTCGCGACAAAATTAAAATCTCGGACCGTTATTTGCCAAATTTGGTCAATAAATTGGAAATTTGAACTCACAATACGGTTTGACATTTTTTAGTCCTGATAATTTTCCAGGGGTCGTAGACTATGATTTTAGGAAGGTCCATTCCCATTAAATTTTCTGCTACCGTTTGGGTTGTTGTGGTATGAGTAGGGGTTGTCTGTTTCAAGACAATCCTAGTCATACAAACATTATGTACGTACATCGGTACAGACATACACAAATTTCTGTTTTAAACAATATGTGTTTACAACCCCACAGAACGGCTATATCTCAAAGGCGCAAACTGAATTGGGCGGAGCCTTTCGGTAAAAAAAACAAACAATGTAAACATAGATCATGTTTTTTAATTTCAAATAAAATGGACTAGCTGTCTAGTAGCATGAGGCCATAAAGTCTGACCTTCAACATTTTTTGAGTAGCTGCGGCTGTGGGAGGAAACTTCTCCACAATTAGGAGATTAGATAAGCTTCCCTTGCCATTTCACTGAATACTAAATTGTCTTCATGAGGTATCACAGTTCCAGCCAAGGGCTATCAAAACTTTTCGGTAACTTACTAAACTATTTCAACCATTTTTCCAAAAGTTGAACTTAAAATGGGAGAATACCTAATAGATATTGAATGCCCGCTAAAACAACAACGACGAGGCAGAGGGCACCTCAAAATTTTTTAGAGCCATTCATTATATTACCAGTGAAAATTTTATTTTATCGTTTTTTCGAAATCGAAAATTTCAGCCCATTACAATGCTTTTCCTTTTTATAGGATAAGGAAAGTAAAAAATGACAACGACACGTGGTATATAAATGAGGTGACCAGGCAACACGTTGTATATGAATGGGGTGACCACGCGCCACGTGGTATACGAATGGCGTAATTAGGCGCCACGATTTGTGTAGGACCACTTTCGACATTGCTTTAGGCTAAGTTCAGATGATCGCGCACAGCCGCGCGGAAGGAGCATTCACATGACAGCTTATGTACGCGCGGCAGTCTAGCATCAAAATTTTGAGATTCGTACTCTTTTGCCCCAAACCGCGCGGATCAACTAAACAAGTCGATTTAAGTTTATAGAACCTTTACCGCGCGGTACAAGATTTTGCGAGCGGTCATATAGACAAAGTAGATAGTTCTTGTGCCGCGGGGTTCGTGGTACCGCGTGGTCCCACGCGATCATCTGAACTTCGCCTAACTTCAGTTACCAAGTGTATAGGGTCGTTGCCTCTCCTCTTTGCTTTAGATAACTATTAAATTATTTATTCAATACTCAATTAATTTTTTATTATTATTAAAGCAATAAAAAAAGTTTACATTGTATTTAAAATCTAGAAAATATAATAGGTAGATTAAAAAGAAAGAAATATCGAGAAAAAAAACAAAGAAATATCTTGTATAACAGTTAGGGTCCTCTTATTTGTTCATATTTGCAGTAAAATCTCAACCAACGAAACTCTTCTAGAACTCGAGAAGCCCATTTTTTACCAGACAAACGCAGATTTTCCCAAAATTCTTAAGCTTGTAAATCAGGAAAAAGTTTAAAAAAATCAAAACTAGCATATAAATTTTTCGTCAAATTATTAAATTAAATAAAAAAAATACAGTAAAAAAATGATAGGATTGTAGTTAGAATTTCATCATGAGCTTGTAGTTTTTCCCAGGATGCTCCACAAGCTATGTCCTATGTCCGAGTAAACCACTAAGGCCACGGCTTAGTGTGAACCTGCAACTTTACAGAGGTGTGTAGATTTGTTTGAAGTAAACAATTTAAATTTTTGTTATTTTGATTTTCAATTCTAAATCTTTGGATAACATGTTAATTATAAGTGTTAAAAAATAATAACATTTAAATAAATTAAATTAAAACAAAACACTTACCAAAAACACTATTTATTTTAATTTATGAAGAAACTAGTTTCGAATCATTCGATTCATCATCAGTCTAGTCGAGTCTAAGGATGGAAGTTGTCATTGTCAACGTCTAAGGATGGAAGTTGTCAACTTCTATCCTTAGACTCGACTAGACTGATGATGAATCGAATGATTCGAAACTAGTTTCTTCATAAATTAAAATAAATAGTGTTTTTGGTAAGTGTTTTGTTTTAATTTAATTTATTGAAAAGTTAATATTTTCAATTCTGAAATGAAAAAGTCAAAGACGAAAATAAAAATGTTTCCATCAAAATAAATTATATAAAAATAACCAAATACGTATGTCACAATATAAAAACAAAATAGAGGTGCCCTATAGTCATTATGGAAGATAAAATAAAGCACTATAAGGGAATACATTTATATAAATACACTTATTTACAAAATGGGCAGCTATATGCTTTTTAAGATGTTTCTGACTTATCTTTCAAAACCCTGAAATGTACACATCTGGTGATCTAGCCACACATAATTCTATCTACGTCATGGTTTATAAGTTTATTACTAAATTTTATGCTAGTGTCAAGTCAAAAACCGACAACAATTTATAATCACAATATCTACGAACATATATTTGTCCTGTATGCCTCCCTATACTGTTCCTCAGATTGCGATGAATCTTTGGTAAGTTGTTGTACAACTGGCCGCAAAGATTTCTGATTAATAATGGATTCCGTGGCTGAGGATCTTTTTCTAATGGCATTAGAAAGAGCTAGTAATCTATAATTTTTTAGAATATTAAAATATTTCTATTGAATCGTCAAGTGACACTAAATGAACTCTACTCAATAAACTTGAATAACCAATAACATACAGACATTGACCATATAGGAAAAGGCAATAGGGGAAAAAAATAGGTTTGATTTTTTTTTTTTAAAGGCAGCGCCCATTTGAGCAAAAAATAACACAGAAAACAACTGTGGACTATTATTATGTTTGTATTACTGATGTAATTATATTTTAATGATTGGTCTGGTTCTGGAGCCCATCTCAATTATTAAACAATTGAAAACTTTGATTGATTGAACCAAAAGAATAACGAGGTGTCAAATAGAATTATGGTACCGAGTTATTCCAATTTGAAGAAAAAACTCAACACTGCAAGAAAGACAGATTTAAATCTCTTATCTTTTTCCCATGGACACTTCATATGTGTTGGACATAGTGGTGCTAAACAAGATAGCCTGAGTGCTATTGACAACTCTGTTTAATAATCTCGTACAAAATACGTAAACGTAGTATTGATTCCATGAGTAGAGTCCACTAGTGTCAACATCTAGGTTGCCTTTGGAAGTTTTAAACCATCGCCATCAGTTTGACTGAGTTCAGTTTAACTTTTCTTCTTGCTACTCTTACTGGACGTGCTCTCACTATCATCTTCATCAACATCTTCCTCTCCTTCTTCATCTTCCTCTCCTTGCTTCTTCTTTTTCTTTTTGTCTTCACTTTCTGGTTTCACATTTGATTTTTTCTTTTTCTTCTTCTTTCCCGTCCCATTTTCATCTTCTTCTGCTTGTGGTTTCTTCTTTTTCTTGACTGTTTTCTCATCTTCGTCTTCTTCATCTTCTTCTACATATTTCTTTTTCTTTTTTATATTTCTTTTCCTTGGTTTTTCGTCTTCACTTTCTTCATAGTCGTCTGCTCCATCGTCTTCTATTGCTTTTAACCATTCTTTATCAGTTAATGAATCTGTATAATCAACTTGTTTTCGTTGACGGGAACCTCTTCCCATGATCGTTTCTTCCTTATCATCTTCATACAAAGAATTTTCGACTTCTTCGTCATTTTTGACTAACCATTCTGGAAGTTCTTTTTCTTCAACTAGTCGTGTTTTAATTTCTTCATTCTTTCTTTCCGTGTCCATTTTTTGGAAAAGTTGAAATTCCTCTTCACTTCTGGCAATCATCTGGTTAACAGTTTCGTCATCTGGAACTTCATTTTCTTCTTCGTCTTCATCATCTTGGTGAAGAATTGTCTGTAGAAATTGATGTCTTTCACTTCCAGTTGACTTTTGGTCGAACATACCAGCTTGAATAACTTTCTCATCCATATTTAATTTGTATCTGGCTGCGGCAAGAATTCTTTCTTCAACAGAGTTTACAGTGATCAGTCTCAATACTCTTACTTCATTTTTTTGTCCAATTCTATGGGCTCTGTCTTGTGCTTGTAAATCTTGATGGGGGTTCCAATCAGAATCAAATATGATGACTGTATCGGCCGCTTGTAAATTCAGGCCGAGTCCTCCTGCTCTGGTTGAGAGAAGGAAAATAAAGTAACTGCTTCCAGGTTCATTGAACATACGTAATAGCTCACCTCGGTCTTCTGATTTAGTCATACCATCAAGCCGCAAGTACGAAAACTCTCTCCAAACAAAATAATCTTCTAATATGGTCATAAGTTGGGTCATTTGACAGAACATGAGCACTCTATGGCCGGTTTTTTTGAATTTAGGTAAGATGCGATCTAAGAGTTCAAACTTTCCAGAAACTCGAAATATGTCAGGGCCAGAAACTACAGTGTTACATTGACCAGCGTGTTCACAGTACTTCTCTTCAATCTGTTGAAACATGAATGGATGATTACACAATTTACGCAATTGAACAATGGTGTTTTTCAGAGCGCGGGCACCACCTTCACCTTGACGACCTTTTTCCGAACCGTCTGTAAGTAGCAAGCCTTTGTTGTGCATGTGTTTGTAAAGCAACTTCTGCAAGCCTGACATGTCGCATTTTATAATGTATTCAACCTTGTCGGGCAATTGAGACTCGACCTCTTTTTTCAATCTTCTTAGCAAGAAAGGTCGTAGGACTTTGTGAAGACGTCGAATAATCAAAATGGTTTCTTCTTCATTCAACTCCACTTTCTCTCCGGTGGTTGCAAAGGGAGCATTGAACCATTGCTCAAATGTGCTGCACGATTTGAAAATTGAAGGCAATAAGAAATTTAATAGTGCCCACAATTCAGGAAGCTTATTTTGCAAAGGTGTTCCTGTAAGAAGCAATCTATGGGAGGAATTGTAAAAAGTGTTGAGGACTTGAGTTAGTTTGCAGTGGTGATTTTTCATTCGATGTCCCTCATCGATAATCATAAACTTCCACGTGATCTTGGACAGCACACTTTTATCTTTAATGATAAATTCGTATGTTGTAATTAAAACATTAAATTTGGAATTTTTCATTCGCCCTTGAAGGGAACGTCTTGCAACAGGAGATCCTTTGTAGGCGACAAAGTTGACTGACGGTGCCCACTTTTCGAATTCCAACACCCAATTTGATAAAGTTGATAATGGAACAATGACAAGATATGGGCCCAAGTTTTTCTTTTTTTCCATTAAGTATGTCAGAAGAGCAATCGTTTGTACGGTTTTACCCAAACCCATTTCATCTGCAAGAATACCATTGAGGTTATTGTTGTACAAAGACACAAGCCATTCCAATCCTTTGATCTGGTACTCTTTGAGTTGTCCGTTCACTAAGATATTAGCTTGTTCCGTTACTTTCTCATGGAAAGTATGAGCAATACTATAGTACGTTGCTTCTTCCCCAGCATTTTTGTACTCGTCATCTTCGGTTTTCTTCTCTGCGTTCTCCGTTTTAACTTCTGCTTGGTCCTCATTTTCAACTTCTTCCTCTTCGTCATCAGATTCATCTACAACCTCCCATCCAGGATGAGAAGCTAACCATTCTTTCAGTTGACGCGCCAGGGGTGCGTCTTCTCCTTTCAGAATATTCTCAGCATTATTTGTGTCTCTTACTGTAATTCTCAAATCTTCAAGCTGAGAGCTTTCGTCTACATCGAATTGGTCTGTGCCTTCCAGTATCTTTGTCTTTATACTTTTCTTCTTCTTTTTGATTTCCTCTTGAATCTTTTTCTGCTGTTCTACCTTGTGCTCTTTTACCATTTGTGTCAAGTTGCTGATATACTCATCAGTTTGAGAAAGCAGGAACGCCAGTCGTTTATCTTTCTTTTGATCAATCAATTTTCTGTAACCCTCTTCGTCTTCCGCCATCAAACGTCTCATACGTTCCTTTTCAATTCGTTCTTGTTCTTTCTTTTGTTCCTTCTCGGCATTAATATGATAATTGATAATCGCTTTATTAAGCCTTTGAGTTCTGGCTACATTATTTTTGTGGTATTCCTTAAAATCTTTAACATGCTGCAGAACGGTCGTCAAATATTCCTGATGTTTTTGTCTCTTCTTACGTTCCACTTCTAGTTTTCTTTGTTTTTCTAACTTCTCTGTGGTTCTCGCTTCGCGTAATCCTTGGCTCTTTACCCTCTTATAAGCTTTAAAATTGACGGCAGTTTCTAAAGTTGTGTCCCTTCTTACACAACTAACTACCTCAGCTCTAAGTTGTCGCTGAAAATTTAAAACTCGAAGAGCGCGGAGTTCTATTTGAGCTTTTACTCTGAGGTCTTTTGACATGCTTGTTGGCAAGTTACTGAGTTCTTGAATTCGATGTGCAATTTTATTGGCGAGTCGGTTTTCTCTAGTGGTTAACATTTGAATGGGATCTAAACCAATGGGCTTATTCAGAAGTGTTAAACGAGCAAGTTTCATACCAGGAGCTTGTTGGGCCAACGGCACAGATTGCTCAACGATGTCCGCTGAATCTTTTTTCCCTGAAAATGAAACAGTCATTTATAAATAAGTAAAGAATAACTAAATACCCAGTTAGCTCCCGAAAAAATATTTAAAAATAAACAGCGTGTTTTCGAACTTGCGAACCACTCAGATATTTCGAAAAAATATTTGATAATAAACAGGTTTTTTTTCGAACTTGCAAACCCCTCAGATATTTCGAGGACGTAATGGAATTTTAAGATGCAACAAAAAGAGTGCATTATGGATTTTAGTAAACAATTATTGTGTGAATTCAAAGTTTGAAATGTTGATCAAATCAATTTTACGGGACGGAGCACCTAAAAATTAAGACATCTAATAAGTGTTGAGATTCTGGTTTGGGAAGAACCATTTGCTTTTACCCAGCTTGTATTTGTCTTGCAACAGCTTACTATCTTGAAAAATAATTAATGAAGCTGCACTTATAGGAAAATATAATTAATACAAGCGTAAAATGATGTACTAGAATGATGCATTAAAAGGTTCTAATATCAATGTTCGCAACTGATCTTGCTATCCTTACCTTGAATCCCTATCAATAGTTGCTGATTCAAAGGTTGATTTCTCGCTAGGGTTCTATATGCCATGATCTGAACTTTTAACTGTTGCAACTGGTTACTATTAAAGTTTTGCTTTCCAATATCTTGAGTGTTGATACTTCTCTCCTTCAATGCTAGCAGTTGCTGATACCTGGGGTCATCCTCAAGACCTTGCTCTTTCATAGTGTCGATGGCTCTTTGCAAAGCAGCTAAGTTTTCTTGTTGACTTGGTGGTGGAGTGGGAGGAGGAGTATGTTGTGTAGGATTATTGGAAGGCGGATGGGAGGTAGCTTCAGGTTCAGAAATATGAGAAGAACCAAGGGGAACGTTCGTTTGATTAGCATTTGAGGCTGGACTCGGGGGGACACTTCCTTGATGATTTGGAGGATTTATGAAGTGAGATTGAGGACCAGGTTGAAAATTATGATTAGCATTAGGAGGATTATTTCCTGGCATTTTATTTGAGTTATTAACGTGAATAGGTGGACCTTGACCATGTAAGGGATTCGACTGAAGTTGTGATGAATTAGCGGGGGGATGAGGGATGTTCCCTGGAGGGGTGTAAGGTAAATTTCCTTGAGGACGTAGATTAGTTAGTTGATGTGGCGCATTTGCCTGAGGGTGGTGGATATTTCTGAGTGGCAAATGTTGTCCTGGTCCTTGAGGATTATGAATGTTTCCTACCGGAAAATTTGGGTTTCCTGATGGAGAAGAAATAGTCCCGGGAGGATGATGGGGTAGTCTTGGGTGATGCTGAGTGAATCCAGGATGATTTTGATTTCCTTGAGGGTGTGACATATTGCCTGGGGGAGGGTTGTGTTGAATGGGATGATTAGGATTTTGATGAGAAGTATGAGAATTTTGAGGCATGTGAGGGTGAATTCCATGATGGTGTCCTCCCTGAGGATTCATATGATGTCCTTGTGGATTATGATTTCCTAAATTAGGATTGGGATGTTGGTGACTTTGGGGATTAGATGCATTAGATGTAGGTGGAATATGGGCATTCGGCTGAACGTTATGAGGAAAGGTCGGTTGAGCATTACTAGACGGATGAGGAGGTGGAAGATTGTGTTGAATATTAGGAGGTGCAGCATGAGGATCTGGAGGAAGATTTGGCGTGTCTCCTGGTTTGGCAGAGGTGTTCACCATATTGCTTCCTAAAAATAAGATAATAAACCATTTATCTCATGTAGGTAAATGATATGTAAGTTGTAAATAAGGTTACTACTTATTAACACCCAACTACGTTATAGGAATACGTAAATTATCGCTCTATATAGTTGTAATCGCCAAATACAAAAAAACAAGTAGCCCATCTAACATATATCATGAAAACTATTTCATTTTGACAAAAATGATATTTAAGAATTTTTGAGTTTGAAATGATCTTTCCGGACACTTGAAGAGTTGCAGGCAGCTCTCAAAGATCTTATGGTAACTACACCAAAAACGATTCCTCTCCGAACACTTAGAAGATACAAAATAAAATAAATACTTTCAGACTGTAAATGCATTCTCCAAAAAAGACACCGTAAATGATTGTGTCAATTTGAAAAGCTCAGTTTTGAGTATTTGGATAGAAAATATTTTAATATCATTCCATTGAAGAAAAGCTTGTATAACATTACCGTCAATCCTTGTCAGAGTCAATGTTTATCGTAATATGAAACTATACATTTTTAGATATTAAAATAACAAAGAAGGTAATGTAATTTGCACAAAAAGCTTTAAAATCGAGAAAGCTTTGGACTTTTGACAACTTTCCGGCTAAAAATCAATAAAAGTTCAAATTTCAAGTCAAATCAAAACTTTCATTTGTTTGTTTATTTTTATTTCAACGAGCATATCTAGTTAGTTCCATGTAATTTCACTCATAAGTTGGTATTTTAACAACCTCTTAGAAAATATACTATTATTGTGGTCGCAATTAATGTCGGGTTCATATTATTAATCAGAACAAAAAGACTTACATTAAAAATATGTCCCACGTAAATACAATTTGGATCATCAGTAGTTTTCAAAATGCCAGTTTCTATGGTACGTACGTTCCATATATCAAATATAGGTAATAAGTTATGGACCTATATGTAGGTCCTATTCTACCTAATAATTATCATCGGTATAATTATTATTTATTTTATGCACGTGGATTAGTGTTTTTTCAGGCAGGCATGGCAAGAGCCATATCCAAGAATCCAGGACAGGGTTTTAAGGGTTCAAACCTAACCGAAATTTTTGAAAAGGTTTGATTTTTCCTATAATCCCTAATGATAAAACTCCCTTTACTTTACATGACCCCCTCCCAAATAAAATAAAAATACTGGGTACGGGTTTGCTTGGCCGATTATTTTATTTTGTTATAGGTATTTCTTTTAAATCGAATCATAAAGTATCGAATATCGATCATTATTATGATTATTGAATTTTCATACTGTTCGTTAATTGGTATCGATTCAGAAATATAAACAAACACACGTGTTTTCTGTTTTCTTCATTACTTTTTAATTTCTATTCTCGTCTGGTCTGGCGATTATTGGTATATCTTCACGCAAAACGGTATGAAAAGTTCTGATCAATATAATTATTCTATCTTATAACTACTAATTTTTATCCTTTTCTTATGATGTGTCTTGCGTGTTTTATTTGAATTTGAAAATATCAGTTTCACTACTTCAGTTATATCTCTCTGTAATGTGATCTTATTCTCTACATTGAACTTGTAAAGGTAAGATCTCGTTTGCTTATCAAACCCGGTAATAGGAAAGATAAAATGCTATGTATTCACATGACAATAATAATTATAAAGAAGTTTATTACAGTTGACAGTTTCATACCCTCTTAATAACATTATCAGAGATAGTTAGATCGAAGAGAGAAACATTGCATTTAATTCACTTCCAATGTTTTATTTGTAAATTATCATGCTCCTACTTGGGTATCATTCCACTATAGCAGTTTTGTTATCAAAACTCACCCATACTTAGGATCGCCATTTGACCACAGGTTACCTCAATAGCCGCCAAAACTAATCAGCTAATTCCATAAACATAATAAATGTATATATCACGTTTCTTCAAACTCTGATAAGGTGTTGGACAGTCATCGTGCAACGAAAAGACTGTCATATAAAAAAAACATGGTGCTAAAAGTAGACCTCACTTTAATCAGTTAATTGTGTCATTGAAAAATACTTATACTAAGAAGTAGACATAAATCGGCTTTGTTTTTGGTACCTACTGACTGTCTTTTCTAACTGACTAAACAATTTCATAAATATAATTAAGCCAACTCTCGAAGATAAGTGTGGCCATTGTGAATATCAAGAAATCGTGTAGGTCGCTCACTAACAGACACAAACTTTTATAGACATTAATTTCAAAAGCTGGCAGATGTCCAGAATTTCGCGGATGTCCGGACAAAGACCTGTAAGTTACTGTTGTCTCCTTAGTATTTTATTTATTTTGATTTCACGAGTTAATCAATGATAACATTTCTCAGATTTGTCTCATTTTTATTTTCAGTCAAAATGAAATATTCAAACAAAAGATTCTCTAAAAAGAAAACGTTTGGTGATAAAAAGAAAGGATTTGTAAAATCTATAGATAGGTTGAACGATACAAAAAATGAATACAAAGAGGTGTCTAATAGTGATAGATATTGGAAAAAGGCAGTTCCTGATGAAGGCAATGGAGTGATCAGACCGAACGAAAAGTTAAAGAAATTCACAAAAAATAAGCAAGGTATGTTCATTAAATTCTTAGCTGAGATGAATTGCCGATTCCGTGCACTGGGATAGGAAGGCATACCATCAAAGTTCCAGCCAAGGGCCATCAAAACCCTTTTTTTTCCCCCAAACTATCATTTTTCCAAACCTTAATCATGAAATGGAATTTTAATACAAACTCCTATGCAACATCAACATAAATTATATATTTTTAATGAACTTGATGGTAAATTTCTTGACGATTCCAAAGGTTCATTATTGAAAATAATAAACCAAAAACGTTCTATATTATTTTTTTTGAACTTATGCCGAGAGGCTGGTAATTGGAAGCTGTGGGCGCGAAATATAATCGTTGTCCTCGTACGGCTTTGTTAAGCGGACTATACTTAGTGTATTTATGATGTGTAAATAATTTCCATAGTCCGCTTTGTGTTTCGAAAAAGTCGACATTTCTTTCGAAAAGAAATCTCGGCCTTAGTTACAATGGAGCTTTTGATCATCTCAATTTAGATCAACACGTCTTTTTAAATATAAGATATCAACAAAAAAGAAACTTGTGTGTTGGTCGACATGATGCATTGCCAGATTGCAGTATCAGAATGGAATACAGATCAAAATAATAGCGATGTTTGCTCAAACCGCAAGCGCTCAGGGCGATGACTGCATTATATCAGAACCTTTAATTTTTGTTTGTTTAACGATTCACATGTGTTGCACTCGTGTTAGATATCAAGATATCAACACCAAGTCTCTTAACTGGGCTCTATTACCCTTCAAATTTCCGATTTCTATATTTAGTAGATCCCTATACGCAATCCCTCGTAAGATATCAACACCAAGTCTCTTAACTGGGCTCTATTACCCTTCAAATTTCCGATTTCTATATTTAGTAGATCCCTATACGCAAAATAACTTGTTCCGTGACTTTCGGTAAAGATTTAATTTCAGTAAAGGAACAGGAAAAGTTATTGCTCAGTCTGCGATCAGAAGCTCTATTTCCATCGAAAACATATTTATGGCCTAAATTAATATATTTATACAGTTTATACTCTGTTCCTCTCAAATCAATATCAATTTCATTTCGATCTACCAAAGTCATCATCGTTTAGAAAACATTGTTGTGGTATTCTTTGTTAGTTTGGCAGTCTGCTGGTGAACAGGAAGGTGGTTTAAAACATATATCTCATTGGTCTTTAGTGGATGCTAAACCTGTACTTCCTAAGTTACTAATCTCGTGAGTTTATTTTTTCAGATTCAAATTTCTTAGGATTTAAATCAACTAGCAAAATACCTAATTTTAATAATGTTACTAAGAAACAAAAGAAACTAAACATTAAAAATAAAGATCTCTCATCTTTTGATTCGTTTGTCGATATTAATAAAAAAAATCCTAGAGATAAAATAATAGAAAGAATAAATTTAAATAAAAGAATAAATTTTGATGACATTAGTGAGAACAAGTTTGATTCTGGCGATAAGAATTGGCAAGGAAGTACATATGATGATAACAGAAAGAAACATTTCAATGATAAATATAATAGTAAACCAATTGTTAGAGATACGAAAGATACTAATAACGTGCAAGATGGTAAAACTAATGTAGAAGTACCCAGAATGAAAGCTGAATTTGTGAGGATACCAGAAGGAAATGTTCGGTATTATGAAAATAAATGGTTCAGTGAGGTAAGATTAATGGAAATCATATTACTGTACATCATCTCAGCACTTTCAATCCTCATCCGAAGCAAGGGCCTCTTCTGATTTCTTCCACTGACATCTAGCCTGGGCGACATGTGTTCAAAGTAATCCCTTTTCTTGATGAAATCTTGTTTTCTTACAGTTGGATGGACAGCCCCGCTTTCTTCCTACATCTTTGATATCATTCTTGCTTTAATCTAGTCCATTTTTGAGTCGACATTCTGCCCACATGACCAGCCACCATTCGTTTCTTCTTAAACAATTCTTCATTAACATTTCTGATTTTTGTTCTGTTAGTTATTTCTTCATTCTTAATACTATCTTTCAGTCTACGACCCTGCTTTCTTCTACCGTCTTTGCACTAATCTAATGCTTTTTAGAGCCCACATTCATTTCTTCTTAAACAACCCTTTTCTTTTATTTTGTTCCTTATTTCTTCAATCTTAGTTCTTTGTTAGTTTGGAAGTCTGCTGGTTTCTGTTTTTCTGTTAGGGATCAGGTTATATTCATTATTTCCCGTACATAAGTTTATTACTGTTCATATGTGTCCGGCATTGCACTCAATAAGTTGTCCGGAATTTCACTCAATTTGAACCTCAGCGAAAGTTTTCTACAATAATTTCTCCACAAGCACTCGGTTACATAATATCTGAGACTTGCCAAGCTATCTATGCTGCATGGTTTATTTTCATAAATAAGGATAAAATCCTCCAAAAATTTCCGATCTGACGCCATTCTACTTAAAAAAACACAACTCCTTATTTCACCACTCCAAATAAAAACTGACAAAATGGACTGAAGCAAGCACACACGTTAAGATTTATCTTGAGGAATTTTGATCCGTCCAAACCATGAGGCCACCGGAAAGGTTTTTCAATTCCGATTCTCGGGATCTGTCCGTCCAAATTTATCTCAAGGCATTCATCACACATCCATGCATTGCGGATTTCCGCAATGCATGGACTGAACAGTCCATACCTTGAGGAAAATATCATGGTGTGTGGTTACCTTAACTTTCCGTTTGATTTTCTTATCAATCAATCTGATGGTGACCAGATGTATGAGAATAGCTCGTAAGAAGTTGTTGTTCACTGCTTAAGTTTTTAACTGTCATCTTACATCTAATCTTGGAGGCTAATGATCAGCCTGGGGCCCCTAATACCATGCCATTAACTGCAATATAATTACATCAGTAACATAATAATATTACGGAGTCGTTTTCTGGATTATTTTATATATCAACCCAGGTGAAAATGTCAACTCCAAGTAACATATCACAAGCTCAAGAATGACCTGTTTTCACAATGAAATATAGACTCAAAAGACTGCCGGCGTTAAAGCCTTTTCAGTCCTATGCGGGTCGTATAAATATGGTCTTAAGACCTCCACTCAAGTAAGTGTCATGGACAATATATATGGTCTTAAGACCTCCATTCTAATACCATCGGTCACGATGATGCTAACTCCAAATCTTTGAAATCGTTGTTCCTTTCAGTTCAGGAGAGATCCACAAGAAGAGGAAACCAAACTTTCTGAACAGGAAATTGTAGCTCTAAAAACCGAAGCTGAAAAAATAATGAATGATGAAATTAAAAACTTCCACTCAAGTAAGTGTCATGGACAACCGTACTTGCAAATGATCGTACCTAAGTATGGACTAGAATTTATGCGTAGAGACAATCATTCGAAATCTCTTCAGATAATCGACAGTAGTTCACTTTAAATGCTATCACGACATGACTACTATGCTCAGTACTTAATAGGGTCCTGAGAGGTCCTCCTCCACCAATTGCTGAGGAGGAGAAAAAATTGCCACGGGATTGTAAACTGGCGCAACTTAGATCCGGTTTCTCCTGAATATTGGGTTACTACAGGAAACCTAAGAAGTTACAAGAGTAACCTGGGGGGGGGGGGGNTTATGTATGTAATGTAAAAAAATGTTAAAATTATTTTTTTTTAAGAAAAAACTTATTGACCCAACTATTCCTGATATCTGTGACAAGTGCAGTGGTGCACCACATGACACAGAACTGTCCAGCAGACCTCACCATCATGGACCTGTGGAAGTGACCACGACAGGTTGCAGAGTTCCTCGGGTTCAATTGGGAATGGGATCCTGGAGGGAATGAAAATTGCTGAAGCTGCTACAACAACATCAACAAGGCGACTGGAACGGCGCCCTATTCAACCTGCTCTAAATTTGACAGCGTATCACAACCTGTATTGCTTGTATGCATTGGTTCAATAATTTACTCTAGGAATTCATGACGTAGTAAACGATACGGTGTCCAATTAGGGCTCGGTTGGCATCGCTTTAAAGGCCGCCGTGCCTAATGTTCAAATATTGTTACATTTACATATTTTTTTTTTATTATTGACCGAATAAATTAAGGTCCAGTTTTAACACCACGGTTTTCCTTTTTCTTTGTCTTTTTGTACCACGCTAACTCCTTGTCAGATTTTCATGAAATTTCGTATGGACCTTCATAGAATCAGCTGATTTTTGGGACACCTGGGATCAAATGTCAGACGTTTAATGCTATAAAGAATTCCTTGATTATTAAATTTAAAGGATACACAAATACGCACACGGCTTCACGCTTGTGATACATTATTTTCCATCTCTCTCTTTTCATGTACTTCCAAATTGAGTGAGGTCCACAGTTGACTGTACCACTTGTTTACATTTATTTTCAGAATCAAGAGACAAAAAAAATAATCAAGAATCAAAATGGATGAAGACGGTTGTATCCAAAGGTACTTCTGGAGACAAAGTAGCGGCCCAAGTGATAATGATACAGGATGACCCCCTATTTCATCTGTCCATTTTATCTTCCCTCGTGAACAGTGTTAAAGTGAGCAAGAAGAATGAGTGTGTCCTCATCATAGGTAAGTTTGTTTTGTCTTATGAGTTTACCTTGCAATTCTACTGATGCACTATTACCATTATTGTAGCAGAAGGGAACAGGTCATCAAATTTCCGGAGTGTATGGGTATACTGTCTGTTACACCCAGTGCTTCGTTACGATTCTTATAGAACAAAGGAGATTGGTGGGTGGGGGTAAGGGTTCGTGTTCACCCCGTTTATTGTAGCTTTACTTTTATATTATTCACCTTAGGCCTTAGAAGCATGACCGTCCTGGGTGTTTAGTGCTTTCTAAATTTTATTTTGCCCGATCCCGGTTTCGAACTCCCAACTCTAGTAAGGCTAGTCATAATTTTGCAAACTATGCCCTAAATTAAGAATGAAACGGACACTTAAACCTTTCTCACTGCTTTCACTGGGGTCATAGACCATGAAATTTGGAGTGTCATTCCCATCAATTTTTCCCTATCTGCTAACGTTTAGGGGGAGGGGAGGGAGAGAGAGATANCCTATCTGCTTAGGCTTTTAGGCTGTGGTATTGGAACAGACGTTTAGGCTGTGGTATTGGAACAGACTTCTGATTTATATATTTAGATTCTTCTTTTAGATCCGGCCATCTTTGGGTCTCTCGTACCTTCAGTGTCCTTAGGCTTGAGCAGTAGAAGAGATGATGTAATATCCAGTGGTAATACTAAAACGATCATATGGTTTTAGTATTACCACTGGAGACACGCAACCCATAAACTTATCGTTTTCGTATTAATTATCGGGACCCCATAACAGTTTTGCGAAATCTCTATTATGTGTTATTGCTTGCTTTGAAAGAGTTTAACGAAATTATTTTACATTAAGTATTTTTTTCTTGTAAGCAGCTGATCCAATTTGGAGAATGATTTGAGACTACTACTTTGATGAAATTATATATGAATTTTAGCAATTTTTTATTCAGTATTTTTTAGTAGATATCTTTTACAAGCGGCTGAAAGTTAATCTGAACAACATCGCCTCGTTTATTTTAGTTAAGGGTAGTGTAAATACACCGACTCAAAATATTTTTTCCTTCTTTCAGACAACCTGACAGAATTGTTTCTCACCGATCTTCTTCATCCTGCAAGGAAATTAAAACTTTTTGAAGAACAACCTTTGTCTGTATTATCCGATTTGACACAAGGAAATGCTTTGGCTAGACGAAGACGGCTTTGTATTTGGCTATTTGAACATGAACTCAAAGCTATCTATTTACGTTATGTGATGGCACTTACTAATATTATGAATGATACTGTGCAAGCCAATAGAGAGAAAGCTATATCTGCAGTATCCAAATTGTTGATAGGAAATATGGAAAATGAGGAGGTAAAATGTTCGGGTCGTCACGACGCACGACGGTCGACGTCGCAGAGGTTCAAAATCTCTTTCAATTTCAAATATTTTGACTTGATTTTATCGTAGAGTCATGAAGATGTCCATTGCCTGAAAAAGGATGTCTGCAAATGAAATGCAAGAATTGAATTTTTCTCCTTCCACTGGCCTGGCCAGGCTGTGAGCTGTGAAGAAATGGAAGGGTTAATGTTTTTTTTTTTTTTTTTTTTTTTTTTTTTTTTTTTTTTTTTTTTTTTTTTAGTAAAATGTTTTTTTATTTGGGTTAATGTAACCACCGAGGGGAGCAAGCCAGCTTCATTAGGTTTCGCTCCTAAGCCCGTGTAAATACAGAAGGTTTGGTGTTAAGAAGGACATCCAGCCTTTAAAAAACTCTGCTTCAAACCAATGATGAGAGATCATCAGCAGAAAGGTAGTTTCTACGCAGTTTCAATTGATACTGTGAAGCAAGCTAGGGTTACCATGCCAGGAAAGGACTATAGCTAAAGAGAGTAGGCACAGAATAAGAGGTTGTGACATGGTTTCGCTCCTAAGACCGTGTAAATACAGAAGGTTTGGTGTTAAGAAGGAAAGCAGGGCTGACCCCAAATATATTTGGGAAAGAGTGAAGTTAAAGTTTCTTTATTTAGGTTACTTTTAATCGCTCGCCCTAATTGCAGACTTACATTAGACTTTCTAATTATTCTTGAAAATGATTAAAAAACACTTGACCTTATGTTCTACAATTTTAATATATTATTCGATATATTAAAAGGACTAACTTATATATAAAAGATTGAAAAAGGAAAATCTGATACCCATCTAATTAAAAAAAGGAAGAAAACTTACAATCAACAATAGAATTGATGGAATTAATAAACCTAAAACAATTGCGGTAGGTCTTTTGATGATGATCTTTTTTTTTTTTTTTTTTTTTTTTTTTTTTTTTTTTTTTTTTTTTTTTTTTTTTTTT
>CM022877.1:6893212-6912660 GCA_012654025.1 Pachypsylla venusta
CATACAAAGAAGGTGATATCAATGTAACCTTCAAGGTTGATGTATTGGGGCCTCATTTTCAAATTCAATAAAAAAATATGTTTTCTGTTTGTTTTTCTTATATCACTGTCAATCCCGAAAATCCCGGGATTGGATGGCGAATCCCGGGATCAAAATTTTAGCCATTTTCGGGCGGGATCCCGAAATCCCGGGATCGTAATCCCTAGTAGTATCACACTATTTGTCATCATTCTAAGCACTACTAACCTTGATGTATATTTGTTGAATTTTTGTGTTTGGTATTTGCATCCCTATCACACTATTTGACGAGATATTCACACAAAATTATTTGCCTTTCCATAGATTTTTTTTGATTTTTTTTACATTGCGAACTTTACTGTTGGATGAGTGGAATGATGGGAAAAGTATTTCTTCAGATATCGCGCTAGTCCTGGAGGGGGCGTTCCACCGAGGATACCTCCTCCAGACCATAGCCTGGGATGTCCGATTCCTACTGACTAAAAACCTACCCCCCAAAAGCCCTTTGTAGTTTGTCCCGGAACGGCAAAGCTTTACTTCAGGACAAAAGACACTACCCTATTACACTTCACTACTTTCCTTTGATCACCCTCCTACCAAAGTTATATTACCCCAAAACCAAAAGACGCTATCTCCTTATACTTACGACCACCCTTATCCCCGACTTGACTTGGACCGATCAGTGGTACTCATTTTTCGGTCCTGCTCTTTTGTACAAAATTATCATACAACAATTTCGTTTTGTATTATGCCTTAGCAACCAGATATTTATCTGTAATAAATATAATTTTGATATTTTTTCTTTTTTCAATACGATTTCTGATCGATAGTTTAGTTTAGTTTTTCTTCTTTTGTTTATTTTTATAATTGAGGACTTATGCGTTTACAGACGCCTCAGAAATATTTTCTAAGATTAATGACATAGTTTTCAAAAACGATCAAACAATGACAAACGTGTTTGTCATGCGTTTAAACCATGTCAGAATATTTAGACAAATTTTGGTCACTTTTGTGTTTGATCAAATACAATCAAATATATTAATTTGTCTATCACGCTATTTGAAATCAAAATAATGATAAAATTTGGCATCATGACAAATAGTGTGATAGGACTTTAATTCTAGAATAGAAAAATAGAATGACCAATATGAGTAGATGTTAAGGATACTTTTTTTTTTAAAAAAAGAATAGTAAATGTCTATTTATTTAGCATAATATATTTCCATATTTTATATTTTGTTTTGAAAGAAAGAAAGAATAAAAATCGTCTCAAGTTTCAAGTCACCAATGATGATTCAAGTAAAAGGTCTGATATTTTGAATATTATCAATTTTGATTCTAAATTTTCATCAAACATTGAAATTGCGAAGACTTCCTAGATTCTTCCTCAAACATGGACTATACATTTCAGATTTTTCATAATTTAGAACCTAATTGAATTGTTTAATTCAATTACAGTACTTGAATTATGTAACCTCTGACGTTACGTTTCAATAATCCATTGTACTAATTTTGTCCATTGTTAAGATCTGTCAAAAATAATTAATTCTCTTTTTTTCAAGTTGTTAATTTATTTGATTAGAATTTTAAGAATGAGTTAAAATTTGTACAAAAGATTCTTGAAACAGATGGAAAATGTATTCTTGATGTTGAAGGAAAATTTATGTGGCGTTTCAATTTCAAACACTGAAGATTACAAATAAAGGCGTAACTGGTGTGTTGTGTATTACAATCATGTTTGCTTTTCAAACTCTTTAACACAGGTGTGTTTTTTTTTAAAAAAAAATCATTCATTCGTGGTACAGTTTTGATTGCACAAATGGAATTGAGTTGTGATGCAATGCGTCAAGTACGATTTTTCTATTTGGTTTTCAAACTATTGTAGCAATAGTCTGTTTTTTTTTTTAAAAGTAAATCGTTCATTCGTGGGAAAAGTTTTGATTATACAAATATAATGTAGTTGTGATGCAATACGCCAAGTATGATTTTTTTTTGTTATCTTTATGCACAATATTTCTGAAATCGTGTTGTTGTTGTTTTTTAATCAATATAATGAACAATGTGATTTTCAGATTGATTTCATTTGTGTTTTCTTTTTGACTTTGTCCAATTAGAAAAATCTTTTAGAAGTTATTCTTGTTGAGATTATACTTCTTTTTAGAAATTCTTTTTTCGGACGAAGAAAATAAGGAATAACGAATATGAGTCACGTGGGTACAGGAATTTGCTTGTCAATGTCCACGTGGTGTTCTTGTCTATACATATTAAGAAGTTAAGTTTTGATCTTGGTATGTTGACACGATTGTGGATACAAAATTTTAGAATTTAAATTGATCTGTTCAGAATTATTTATGATATCAAAATTAAACTGAGGTGACTTGGAACAAATTAATAATGAATTTTATTTGTGTTTAAAAGTAAATTAAGAAATGCTTTCACAATGATGGGAAAACATCAATTGAAAAAACTCTGTCAATATGATATCTGCAGGGTTTATTATTTTACTGACTGAAAAAAAATACCTCCCCCCCCCACACAAAAATAATTGATATGTAACGTCTTGTTGAATCCAAAAATCGAATAATAATAAAAAATATGTCTAAAATTTCTGCACGAATACAATACTTTATCTTCTATAGGAAGAGAAAGTAAAAAACTGAAAACATTATTTTAAAAATGTCTGTTGCATGTATACATAAAGCTTTTCGACTTTTAGCAGATGTACATTGTACAGCAATCCTAATGTATTATTCAATGTTTGTATTTAGGTGTGTCTCACGTGTCCAGTTCCCCTAGCTTGTGGCATTCTGTTCATCGTATCTCAAGTATTACAGCAACGCCCTTCTCTACTCGATGCTGTGGAGGACACGAGCAGCAAACCCAATTCATTGACATTCGATGACGATGATGATGACGACGAAAAATATGTTGACGTCAAAGACGAGGTAAGTATTATGATTGAAGTGTAAGTATTATAATTATACATGCCAATGGATCATCGAACATTTTATCAGTGACAAGACGCTAGGTCAATGGGAACGTTTCCATTTAATTATATATGCAAATGGATCATAGTACATCTTATTAGTGACAAAATTCAACGTGACATTATGATATCGGTTTCTTTTGTAAAGTCTAACAATAAAATACACCCAATATATTTATTAAGTAATAACAGCTGGAAATTTCCAGAATATTCGGTGTGGTATCGATTTTTGCATCATATATTAAACAATTAAGTAGAACAAAAAATTCACCCGCAGTTCAATAACCGAAATGTTAATTCGGCATTCCTAGGGAACTCTATCAAGTGTTTAAAGTAATACGTAATTTCTATTGGCTCAACTCAACATTAAAGTCAAAAGATACTTCTAACGGTCGATCTGAAGAAAAAGCGTTAGATCGAGCGTCTATTAAAAATATTCTAACTTAGACATTCGACAATACAACATCTATAAACTCATTAATTATTTCCTGCCAGCGTCTATGGAACGTTGAATACACTAGTTCGCGTTAGATCACTGAAGTTAGGCAACGTCCAGCGAGGTTGTACAATGTGGGTGTCTATTTTTCCGGTCCAACCCAGCTGGGTGAGGTCACTGTGGGTAGCTGGTTTGCAAGTTTCCAGCGAATGAAGGATGAAACCCCCATCTTGAATGACCAATAGATGTTAAAGAGACGTTAAGCCAAATTGAAAAAAGGCATATATTTCCTGAACGCCAATAAAGGTTAATTTTATAAATTCTAATCGTTGATAATTTTCAACATTATCGTCTTGTTGTTCTTATTTCTATTGTAGTTTCCCCTCTCAATTTAAGGTCTATCTTAAAAAGGAGTCTATATTAACTCCTAAACGGATAGACGAGGAACAACTTAGTAATAAAACCATATTAACAAAGTAGATTTTGATTTAATTTTTTTTTCTTGGGCTAATAGGATGATAAAGACAACGTCCCAGCTGTAGGCAACCAAACTGCCGCCTTGAACACCTCTACAATAACAGTAGATGATGATGATGACGTGAAACCAGTGATAGGCGGCTCCTGGCATCATTGTTCGCATTTAAAACCCAAAACAAGAAGTATCAATTTTGAACCTTTGCATAGAAATCCAGCTTTTGCAAATGGTATCAAAGCTGTATTTACAGAACTTGAAGCTCTCAGTACACATTTTCATCCAACCGTTGCTTTATTTGCTGGAAATATTTTGACGAGTAAGTTTTCTATTCTCTACTAACGTGAAATCCTTCTTATTGGACACAAAGAATGCACTGGACTCAAATTTTATTTGAAGAATTTGCAGGTAAAATTAATCTGAATCAACTGAAAATAAAATCAGAGGTAAGTAATGTGTTTAGACCAAAAATAAGCTATTTTTACCTTTAATCTTTTGATCTCATATATGGGACACAAAATTATGGTCATATTTTCAATATGTTATATACTTGTATTATAGTCCAGAAGGTACCTTTGTGGAAACCGTTGTATTAAATCCAACGTCCTCACGATGGCTGGTTCTACGCACCAGGACGACCTGGAACGCGTGCAACCACAGTTCCAGACAAAGGCCATCAATTTTTTTTCGGTAAACTCATATCAATCTGCTTCTACCATTTTAATTATTCGTGCATCTATAAATGGAAAGAACGGTTGATTTCGTGAGAAAAACCACTGCTACTACTATTAAATCCAAAAAAGATTTTTAGGGGCTAACTTTTAGTGGTCAATTTTACTTTAAGAAAAGCCACCAAAATTAATTGTGTACTATTGCATACAAAAAGATTGCCAACTCAAATACTATAATATCAAATCATGCAGTTTCCCTGACAGAGGACTGCAGTTTACTAAGTGGTTGACCACGTAAGTTCGTAGTCTCGTGATGAGTTTCAGCGAATGGAGGGTAATCGCACATCTCGAATGACCAAAAGAGATAAAGGCGGTGCCGTTTTTTGTAAAATTTAATGTTAAATGAGGATAAGCTTTTATTGCAGTGTATTTTCTTAAAACCACATTTAAAATTTTCAATACAATTTTCAGAAAAGTGGATCAATTACCCAGGAGATCCTCTGCAAGACTTTACTATATCCAGATTTCTAGACAGATTTTCTTACCGAAATCCAAAAAAACATTCGGCCCATATACTTGCCAGTGGTGTTGGTCAAAAGAGACGTTTCTACAATCCGTCAGGATTGAAAGGCTTGTCTGTAAACAGCGACGAATATTTGAACAATAACGAACAGAGTATACCGGTCGATGAGTTGTTCCTTTACAAGTAAGTGACACGATGGTTTGAAACTTACACTTGGTATTTTTTTCGGCCAAAGATCGTCTACCTTTTGTTCCCACGATAACACCCCCCTGTTTTTTGGACTATGCGGCGAATGGTTTTAACTGGGATAGTCGATATTCTGGTACTGAGATTTGGCATTGAATCATCTTTAGTAGAAAAGCTGGGATCAATGGAATAATATAAAAAAATGGAACAATATAAAAATATGTTCGGAATTCTATCTGAATTCCGAACATATTTTTAAAACCATTTATTTGAATGTAGATCCTTCTAACTTACAACATAATATCCTATTATGGGGGGATTCTTTTGAGGCTGTGGTCATCTTTGTTATAGAAAAAGCATGAATGTCGTAGAAAACAACACTAAACACCAGTCTGGGTCATTCAGTCAAAATACTCTATGACCTTTGGGAACTTATTGGCATTTGAATGAATTGAGCCGTGTTTTGAGTGCAAAATTTCATTTGAAAATGGTCAAAAAGTTGACTTAGGCGGCGGTTATGATACTCTTCCGTGAGCTCATGTTGTTGTTGTTAACGTTCTCAACGACTCTCACTGTGTCTCCAGGCCAAGAAAGGCGGCCTCTGCAACAGGATCTGCCCATAATGCTGACGGCTCTAGATTAGTTGGGTTTGATGGATAGTTGCTGGCTGCTCATGATTTACATCATGAGCCAGCATACATAGACGGCAACGATCAGATACTTCAGGGTTTAGCAAGGATTTATATACCAACTCTTTGAGGAAGTATCTGGAGCAGCACGGCTGGGTCCAGCGGAGGAAAAACACAGTGAGTGAGTTGTCGTCGGAACGGTGTTGATGGTCTTTGGCCGTGCCCGAGGGCACGGGTAGCCCCGGTACGAAGAACCAACTATCTTTGGGGCCCCTGTGAGCCCATGATCAAGTTCGATGTTAAAGAACATTCTTCTTCTGAACTATGTTTGCTTACGTTCGTTTTGATTTTTTTTAGATATTTGAGAGGTAAACGTGAAAAGAAGCTGGAAGCTGAGGAAGAAAAGAAAAAGTCCAATGATGGAGAATCGGACTCGGATGATGACAATTCCAGTGTTTGCAGTGAGGAGTTTGAAGAAATGATGGATAATATGATGGGCAAGAATACAGATGACCTGGACTTTGCCGATGATGTCACCGCGAGCAAGACACAAAAGAAAGGTAAGGGAATGTTTTAGGAAGGAATCAAGTTGGTACGGACGGTGGTTGGGTCGATGCCTCAATATAACTTTAAGGTTACCTACTACAACCGAATACTCTCACTATCAGCAATACATCAAATGTTTACGCAGTTTAAAAAATAAAATAAAAATAAGAAGCCCCAACCAGACAGTCTGCTCTGGAAGCTTCTTAAGTTGGCATTGAACAAAATCCCTGCCGTCTGCTGTCAATCTTACAATACTTAGTGTCTCATCAGGTAGTAGACTTCTTCATGCTGGTTGGGGAGATTGGAGCAATGAAACATTCGTTGTTTCATCTCACGTAGTGTGTTCCCCCTCATCTGATGTGTGGATACATCACTTAATCCATTTTTGAACTGGGAATCAAACCAATTTTGTATTGTGTGGTGCACACCTGGCCAAGAGATCAACTACCTCTTTCCGATGACTTTCTTTTACTTCGTCTTTATTAGGGGTCGACATTTCTGGTCAGTTATTTCCAGACATCACAAAAGTAACTTGTACAAATGGAATATTATGCGTTAACAAAAATAATAACACATATACATTAAATTTTTTATAAATTGCTATGTTTTTATAATTCATTATTTTATATTTAGTACCTTTAACTGCTACGGTCATATGCAACACTTAAACTTGTTACATTAGTGTCAAAAGCTCTTTTTGGTGTCTGAATTTTAAAATCTCCTTGGTTTTATTTTCTCTAAGTAATGAATTTCTATTTCGAATTTCAGGTAAAAAGAAAAAGGACGATGATGATGATGAAGACGACGCCAGTGATTCCGATGAGGATTCTGTTGATGAAGGAGGAGAAGAAGAAGAATCAGCGGACGAAGCAGCAAGTGATGTTGATGGTCTTGCCAATGATGATGATGATTTGATGTTGAGTGATGATGATAATGAAGTCATGGACTTTGACAATGACACTGGTGATGTTGAGGAGGATGGAGATTTTACTGACGAGAGTGAAGAAGATGATAGTGATAATGAGATGCCATCAAACAAGAAGAAGAAAGCTAAGGTAACGGTTTGTAGAAGATTTTGAGATGAAACTTCCAAAACCATTTTCTTTTTTTCTCTCTAATAAACTTAAAAACTAATTCATCTATTCATGTATTAAACCAGGTCAATGTCATGAAAAGTTGAGGATATAGAAAAAAAAAAATGATAAATGTCCTTATATTCAAATTCAGCTTGGTCTGAATATCGAGAGAGAAAAAAAGAAAGGTTTTAGTTGTAGGTAATAGGAAACCGTTTATTCTGAACAGTTACTTAAAAGTCACTGGCAAACTTGTCATATGAAAAGTTCCATGGTAACCTTTGACTTTTTTATGTGCGTCTCAGCTTTATAATTATTCAAAAATAATCAAAATTATTATATTTTGTATATCCATAATTTTTTTTTGAAAATCACCTCTTTCATACATTTATCACTAAAAATCCATCACTAAAAGTTTATGCTATAAAAACATTGCGATCATCTTTTATATCGCGGTTTAGAGTGAACCTACCTTGAACTAAGTTATAATTTTTTTACTTAACGTCTTTTAAATATCTATTTGCCTTTCGAGACGGGGTATTTATCCTCCATTTCCTCCATTCGCTTGAAACTCATAAACCCGTTACCCAAATTGATCTCGCTCAGAACGGATTGGACCAGAAATAGCCAGCATCACGACGAATCGTACCTACATGGTCACCCACTAAGTAAAACCTCGCTGAACGTTGCCCAACTTCAGTGATTGTATCACATTGATCTCGCTCAGAACAGGTTGGAACAGAAATAGCCAGCATCACGACGGATCGTACCTACATGGTCACCCACTAAGTAAAACCTCGCTGAGCGTTGCCCAACTTTAGTGATCGTATCACATTGATCTCGCTCAGAACGGGTTGGACCAGAAATAGCCAGCATCACGACGGATCCTACCTAAATTGTCACCCACTAAGTAAAAACTCGCTCAGCGTTGCCCAACTTCAGTGATCGTACGCGAACTGGTGTATTCATCGTATTATAGACGCTGGCTGAAGTAGTAACTTGATTGAAGTTTCTAAATATATGATTTTTCTTCTTCTTTTTCATAGAAACTAGGTAACGTGAAAATTCGTGGCCGCGGACTTGACAACATGTTTGCTCCGGCCGAACAGTTTGCGGAAATGTTAGAAGAAAATGCTGAAATCAAATCTGGAACTTTATCTCAACTTTCTAATAGAGACAATTCGGGTGAGTAATTTTAGTGGGTTGGTGGTGTAGTGGTAAGACGTTCTGATTGGTAGACAGCCGGGCGTGGATTCAAATCCCAGCTAACCCATGCAATTTTATCTACATTAATTTGATCTATTTACCACGTAATAATGACACCCAAACAACTGCCATACCGGCGGAAAAGACTTTTCAGTCCTATTCGGCCAATATAAATCAGATCTATTATCTTGTCCCTGGATCGAGATATACCCCAGAAGGGTTCCCCTTTCAATTATTCACATGGATGGCTGGAGACACTACTTACTTCAGCAGTCGAATCGGTTAAATTTATTTATTAAAAACAACAATGGATTAAAATTGAGGAAGTGCGCAGATGAAAGGTTCTGTACAAATTTGGCGTATCCATTGTATGGAGAATGCAAAGCTTCCTTAGAATTACACATATTATTTTGATTGTTAAAAAATATGGTCAGAAAAAAATAACTATCTTTGCGGAGGACAAAAGCAACTTTTATGGAATTAATTGATTTTTTTTTTTTTTTTACATTTGACGCCACTTTTTTTGTAGGTGAGAAACAAATGGCCTGGGAGCAGAAAAGAAATTATAAACTGAATAAGTCTGGTAGAGGACGACAAAATTTTGGAGGAAGAGGAGGAAACAGAGGTGGTAAATCACATTTCAAAGGAGGTAGATCTGGTCAACAAGGCGATAGGGGAATCAAGAGGAAATGGTCTGCTGGAGGAAAAAATCCAAAGAAACGATTTTAAACCTCTTACTCCCAAGCTAGCTGTAGTCTGATTGTGATTTTTTCTATATTTAGTGTGACTGCATTGTAGAGGAAAAACTAGAAAATCAGGCAATCTCTAATTATGGAACATTTACTTACCATTTTTCAAAATAAAAAGCAACGTCATTACAAAAGTACGTTTGGAAAATGTCCCGCGAAAACGGCTTCTTTGAAATGCCGATTTTTTTAAAAAAGAAGTGAAAAGATGCAGCGTCAGTACAAGGGTACATTTTGAACTTAAGGAACATTTACTATTTCTCTATCAAAACGGGGTGTCTCGGAAAAACGGGGAGTCCGAGGAACCGTAATACAAAACACATATTGTGTTGTTGATGCACCGGTGTTCCTGTAAAATTCAACAAATATTTAAATGTGTTGATATGAGGAAATAGGGTTTGATGACCCTTGTCTGTGATGATGTTCATTCCAGGTCGGCTTGCTGCATAGAACCGATATTCCAGGTCGGCTTGCTGCATAGAACCGATCATCAAAAGAACTTACATAGTCTGTATAAGTTTGTAGTAGTTACATTCTGTAAAAAAATAATTAAAGAAAATCAATAAAAAACTTTCATATTTATAATTCAAGTTTTAAAAAGAAAACTTTATTTTATATTTTACAATTATTTATTTTTTACAATAAGAATTATCACAGGTATATATGTTTTTTTTTTTTTTTAAAAAAAAGAGATTTTTTACAATTATAATATAATAGCAAAGCATGGTCCGCTCTCCCTTTCAAAATTGCCTCTATGTCCCTAATTTTTTTACATAACATAAATAATCAAATTAGAACTATTGATATATTTTATTTTTGAAAGGGAAAACTATTTCAAATTAAGTAACTCTCAGGACAGTAAAAACGATATTTTCAATGTCATTATTAATCGTATACATTTAATGTTAACGGCTCAATAATCTGAAATATATTATTTCAGGTTATATCAGCAATGCCATAGATATTCAATAATCGCTCGTAATCGTATTTGGCCGAAAATTTTCATAAAACAAGAAAATTTGTTGGAACTGTTTTGAAAAAATATCAAAAACAAAAGTGGTCTCATAAATTTAAAAACCAATAAAAATTAGGCTATAATTTCGAATATCATTTTATCAATTAGTTTCTGATTTACCAATTACTTTTTATATTTGTTTTTCTTTTTTCAATGATAAATGCAATTATTGACAGAATGCAATTTAACAAAAATATTAAATGCCTTAGGTGGGATTTGGACATTCATTTCTTATTTTTAGTAGAAAGTATTTAAACTATTTATACAAAAAATAAAGCTTGTGAGTATACACAGAACATAAGGAGATCAAATATTTTTTATCTGTACATTGTTTGAACAGATACATTAATTCAACTGTACAAAGAAATCAATAGAACAAGTAAAAATATAAAGTTGTGTCTGAATTGATTTTAACATTCTTTTTACATTCTAGACAAAAACATGTTTGCACTGCTTAATGAAAACATAAAAATTGTGTGTTTGAAAGCCGAAAAATAATCAAAAACATTAGTGACACAACTTTAATTAAAAAGGCATATTTAAAGTAACTCAAAGAAAAACTATCATATGTAGACTCATAATTTCACCAATAAGATTTTTTAATTTTTGTTCTTTTATAATTTCCTTCTTGTCGGATATTCCGAGCGAAGGTCCACAATAGATTTCATTGTTATAAATTTTTTGTCAAGTGCATTATAATATGTGGGATACCTACATGAAGAAGTACAGTTGACATCATGTTTTCAAAGGGTACGTGTCTTACCACTATTTGTTGTTGATTCAAAAATTATTGATTGAAATTTATAATAAAAAACCGTTATTTTACATTTTTTTTTTTAAAAAAAACTTTCAACTGTTGACGAACTATAAATCCTATTGGTGAAATTAATAATAAATAATTATTTTTTCTATTAAATTCTAAAGGAATATTCTAATTAATGAAAAATATATTTACACACGACTAGTCTCAATCTAGGAACATAATCTGTATCAAATTATTTCTGAAGAAAAATTTCGCAATCTAAGAAGTTTAATCAAATTGTCTTTTTAGCCGTAATATTATAAGCTAGTACTGTAACTTTTCAATATGACAAATAGAAACATCACATACAATGAAATACAGTCTCCCTGTAAAGGTGAATAAGATTGAGTTTAACGAATGACCCTCTATGTAGATGGTATCTTCAGTATGTAGGTATGAAATAAGAAAGTCAATATTTTAATAATTTTTCCTCCATGCATTAATTGCAATACATTTTTTGGCAACTATTTTTCTAATTAAAATGATTCAATGGTTAAAGTCCATCACCTGATATATCCCTAAATTTTGACCCATAATTCGGGTACTTACCGCTCTAATATTATTCCCTTAATAATCTTAGATTGTTTTTTTAAATTCAGAAATGTTTCCTAGTACAGATTTGTATACAGCGTCATTGTTAACATAAAATGAAAGTACACAATAAATTAATATAATATTATTTTTTCTGATATGGTGATTTTTCACGCGATATGATAAAATTATAAAAAAAATATACAAACAATAATTATAAATAATTTTTAAATGATAGGAAAATTATTTTGAAAATAGAATTTATTTTTTATTATAATGATAAGTATTGATATTGACATAACGGGCTGTGAAACTGCTAGTTTGGCAGGACCAAATAACCCTCATTCTGACAACTTTGAATAAAATACGCTCCTCAACCCTTTTTAAGAAGAAATTTATTAAAAATCTATACAAATGATTCAAATCTGTATAAATAAATAGCTGATGTTTGGAATAAAATGTGCTAAATACTTTTTTAATTGGCTTTGAGCCTTTTGGGCACGCCTTGCCAGCCCTCGCTAAACAGTTTAGTTGATTATTTTACCTGTATAAGACCAAAAAATACACCTCTGACAGTATAAGTATTTTTTTTAAAAAAAAATACAGAGAAAATTTGTTATAGTAAAAGGAAAAAATAGTAAAAATGGGACTATTTGTTAATGAATTTAAACATAAAATTAATTGATATGAAGTCGATAGTTTGAGGTCGATATATTATCAGCTTTTCTATTTTGTCTATTTTAAGAGGTTTTCCCGTTAGTCGATACCAGTACCCGATTTTCTCATCAAATTATTAAACCATAATCTGAACATGTACTTTGCACAAATATTTTGCTCTCAAGTGATCATATTTATACTATCACGTGTACAAACAGACTTGATTGGTGTGCACACACTTGTTTGCACATTCTGCTTAGGGTATTCACATTGGTTAAATCTCTAGACCATTTTAAAATTTAATATTTTTTTCTATACGTTGTACTGAAATTATTGGTCTATAACTTTATTTTACAAATGGTCATTTTATTTTAAAAGAATTTACATAAATGTGTAAAAATAACTTGAGTTTGACTATGCCCATATTATGAGCTATTATCTATTCCCGAGATTTGGTTGACTTTGAATTATTTTTTGGAGGTCATTATTCACGTGAGTTGAGATAGAGGAGAAATACTTTTTGTTTATAAATATTTCTGAGGAAGAGGCGACGTTGTCGCTGTCAGTTTTCAGTACATAACAGGACGTGTATTGCTATAGTTCAATTTACGAGAGTTTGGTACACGACAGAAATACGCTTTGTTTACAAATATGTCAGGACTAGGGGCAACGATGTCACTGTTACTTTTCAATACATTGTAGGACATATTGCTATCATATTGTTTGTCACTGTTACTTTTCAATACTTGTAGAACGTATTGCTATCATATTGTTTGACAATTGGGTTTTGTTTTCAAATAAAAATAAAAAGTTTGAAAAATCTCTCCTTTGTATTAAGCGACCTTCTAAAACTTTGTTCGTTAGATAACAGTTTATAAATTTGGACACAACCATAATCAGACTCAGTACTCTAGTGAGATCATTAATTCTAAACGCATTGNACTTTTCAATACATTGTAGGACATATTGCTATCATATTGTTTGTCACTGTTACTTTTCAATACTTGTAGAACGTATTGCCATCATATTGTTTGACAATTGGGTTTTGTTTTCAAATAAAAATAAAAAGTTTGAAAAATCTCTCCTTTGTATTAAGCGACTTTGTTCGTTAGATAAGAGTTTATAAATTTGGACACAACCATAATCAGACTCAGTACTCTTGTGAGATCATTAATTCTAAACGCATTGACAGTAATTAGTATAACAATTAATATTTAGAAAGAATCGTAATTTAATCGATTGAGAATATTTAGATAAATGAAAATTTTCTCGAAATTCCGACTACACACAGAAATGTTAGGTCACCAAAATTGCTCTTACTTTTGAGTTTTTAAAGGTCTTTAAGAGCAAGACTAGGTCGCAGCAACGTAGCAAATATGGGGCGGGTCAATCCGACTTTTTATGCTTAATAAATTAAATTAAAAAGGAAAGTTAGTTCGATCACCATATTTATTTATTTACTAAAAAAGTTATGCCTCACAACCCTTTTCGTATTTCCTCTGGAAACTCCTTTCTACAGCCATGCCATTCCGGAAACGAGAAAATTCAATCAGATAATTTTTACTCTGGGCGGGATTCAAACCGACAATCTCTGGACCAAGTGTCAACGATCTTAACAACTCGGTCACAGAGACCGAAGAAATGAAAACTTGATTTTTGGTTTTCAATAATGAACCTTTTTTTATTATTGATTGAGACCCCCCCTCCTCTGTTTGCTCCATTGCCAACCTTAGGTTACGTTTTTGTGGTCATGCCTCCCTAAAAATAGGATTTTAAGGATATTGAAGACCCTACCTGGACATTTCTGTTCAAATTCTAAATTAAGAAACACAATTTATTAATTTAACTATTTTCTTTATCACGCTGCTAATCCTTCTCGTTGTGAAGATGAAATTCTTGGTGACGGACAGACATCTATTTGGTCATCTGAATTATCCGCGTTGCCATTTTGTTTATGAATATCCCAAAGTGGAGATGTGCCTCTATGATGAGAGCCAGGTGAAATTGGTTTATCAGATAAAGGAGACATAGATCTTCTTAGGCTTTCTGGAAGACTCGCTGTACCAAATGTATTGGTGAAGTTGATTAGACCATTGTTCATGTTGCTTGTGACGTTTTGGATAACAGAGATCTCGTTCAGCTGGAAATAGGAAATGAAGTTCTGGTTAATATTATGAGCTGGACCGGATTAACAAATTTTGGGCCCCGGGTCAGAAAGGGATACGGGTTCGCCCAAATAATATTCAGATAAGACCATACGTATTGTCAGATAAGACCATGCGTATTGGGGCATATTGAAATGCATTGCAAGAATGATTTTTTTATAAAATGAACAAAAAAGTGAAAAAAAGAAACCATCGTATAGGAAATGGCGAGAGTTTCCATTCAATATGCCACACGGATAAGTCAGACCAAAAAACATTCCCAAAATTTGGTGCAAAAAATTTTAACGAAAATATGAAATGAATAGTCAAATGAACGTAGAATTCAATGGGGAATCCGAAAATGTAATATAATTCAGGTTGTCTCATTTAAGAAAATGAAGTTGACCTTCATCTGACCTTGAAGGACAACCTTGACAATTCAGCCAAGGTCATCATAATACGTTCCTCTCTTTTTTATGAACATTCGGTCAGAATAATTTTTTTGTCACTCCAACGGTTTTGGAATAAATGGAGATGGCCACTTAAAATGGGACACCCTATATGCAAAATCAATGTAGACTTACTTTTTGTTGCATTCCATTTAAGAATGGAGTCGGTAGATAGGGGTAGAAGAGGTCAGGTCGTCTGTGTAAAAATTCTGATGGTTCTTTTGCTGTTATGGATGGAGTCAAATGTGGAGGAAGATCTAATGACATTCTTCGTCCTCTTCTGGATGCACCATTTGTCCACATATGTGTCCCCATGTGTACCTGCAACAAGAATGGGTTATCATCATTATGATAGGTTGTATGTTCCACAAAATCTTGACGTTGCAAAAGAATCGTTTTGATTGATGAGTTTCTAGGGTTAAAATACTGGCAGCCAGCGTCTATGGCACGTTGAATACACCAGTTCCCGTTCGATCACTGAAGTTAAGCAACTCCAGCGAGGTTGGGCCCATATGGGTCCGCGGCCTTGTGATGCTGGCTATTTTCCAGCCTAACCCAAGCTGGGTGAGGTCAATGTGGGTAGCTGGTTTGCAAGTTTCCAGCGAATGGAGGGTGAAACCCCCGTCTTNAAAAAAAAAAAAAAAAAAAAAAAACTGGCGATGATATGAGGTTACGGGAAAAGTTTGATGGCCCTTGTCAGGAACTGTGATGATTGGCTTTCCAGGTTGTCCAAGTGTGTAAAACCGCCCATAGTGAGGACGATTAGGTTGTATTATGTATGAGAATGCAGCTCTGAATATTTTTTGTGACCATAACAATTCTTCTTTCGTATTATCAGGGAAAAGTGCCTGCAATCAGAACGATTTACCACCTTGGGTAGACCAGTTTCCGCTAGATCGCTGAAGTTGAGAAACGTCAGGCACGGTTTGTGTACACGGATGGAAGTCCTCTTTAGAACACCACATGGTCCACGTAGTAGTAAAAAGAGTTGCGTTACCATTGCTTTAAAGAGTTCACCCACGGGGGTAGTTTTTTTATTATTAATGGCACCAAATCCACGAGAATACAATTCATTGGATAGGCCAGAAATCTAGTTGCTCTCTGAGGTGCACAAAGTTTGATGAAGAAAGATGGTTTACCTTGAGGTTTCCTTTTGTGGTAAAAGCTTTCTGGCAGATCGTACATCTGAAAGGTTTGTCCCCAGTGTGGGTCCTCATGTGAATTTGGAGCGCTGAGGACGATGAAAAGTTCTTGTGACAAACGTGACAAAGATGTTTGGGCATACCTGCAACATTAAACACTAAATCTGGAATGAGTCAGTCTGCGCATTTCCTTGTTCAAGAAAACATATTTTTAACACAGACCATTATGTGGCCTGGTGCGTCTAATAAAATATTTTGAGGGCGTGGGTGAGTTCTGATTTGTTTACGTATCAAAATTGTGACGATCATCTACTAATTCGGGGTCAGAGGTTGTGTCATTGCGGAAGCATGATCAGAAGAAGAAAAAAATGTTCAGTAACCGAATATTAGAGTGTTGATAGATTTCGATAATTTTACCAAAACGAAAAAGATAGTGCACTTAAATAAAGCTGCGAATCAGACTATTTTTGTCGATTTATCGTGGTCCCATAAATCTGTTGAAAAAGATCATTTTCTAACGTCCCATTAGACATGATTTTAAAATATATTTTAGGTAATGAAAATACAACACATTTTTTTCTTCTAATTTGTCCATATGTTTTCCCAAAGGATTTCGTTTAGCGAGGTACCCAATTTAAATTTTCAAGGAACATAATAATGAATGATTTTACTTATTTTTTATTAGCATGTTAGCAATTTTTTTTAGCGTTTTTGTATTATATTCGGTATTTTCATGACATTTTAAATCTTTTATGGCTTAATTTTTTTTCTGAAAAACTCGAATCCCAAAAACTTAATTTCATTCTAATGCATTTAAAACTTCTCACGATGTTCCCAGGAGAGGCCGAAACTAGTTGGCTCTACTTGACATAGTATCCCAGTTGAACCATAATCAACCTAAATAAAAACTTACTTGGATGTCTTTTTGGCAGAGGTACGTTTGTTTCATCTATTGTTGATGGTCTTTTCAAGCTTTGTGGTGGTTGATTTGGTGATATTTCTGATTTCGATGATGGAGTAGGTGACACAGAATGTCTGACAGATGAAGGTTGTGGGACATTAATGTTAGGAGGAAGTATAGGTGGAGGAGATTGTGGTGTTTGTGATTGAGGAGTTTGGGTTCGAGATCTTGAAGGTTGAGATTGATTTGAGAGATTTAATGTGAGTTGATCTTTGTTAGGTGATTGTCTTGGTGTTTCAGTCGAATGAGATCTTCTTGAGTGGTTACAACTATCTGCAGAACTGGCATTACTTGTTTCATTTTCTTCTGTTGAAAACATCCCCGACGAACTTTTTGTATCTTGACTGTGGTGTGAATGATTATGAAACATGTGAGATGGCATGTCACGAATTTTGTGTGTAAGCATATGCTGTTTCATATTACCCTGCAACAAATTGCAGTGATTTACTGAAATTTAATCTGCAAGTGCTAATCAAAATAGAAAAAAGTACAAGAAAGATTGAATTCGGTGCAGGGCGCAGGACGAAAGCGCAAATGACCCGAAAAAAGATACCCATGAGTGCACAAAAAACATCAAAAAGGGGCACGGTTTTGTCTTGTTTTTCCCAAAATCGCACAACAATGTCACCGTAGTTTTTTCATCACCCTATTCATTTCTATTTGAGAGAGCAGCGTTATTTTGTACTATTCCTTACGTTTGCACTAGCCCCCCCCCCCAACTAGAGAGGTCAGGAAACGTTGGTATGTCCATGCCTCAATTGCCTGAACATCTATGGAAAGGAAACTAAAATTAATTACATTAACACTTTGCGTACCAAGGCTATTTCAGAAGAATTTCGCTAGGTACCAGCCCTTTCCAACCAAAATTCTCGCATCTGGCACATATGCTAGACGCATATGTACTAGACGTGATTTTTTTTTCGAATATGCCCAGCCCAAGAATACCCAATTGTTCCCTGGAGACCACACTTTCATATTCCAATGTAAAATGAATGATACCAGGTAGCAAATAAGCTGGACAGAGTCTAAACAGAAAAGAACCTCTTTCTAGCAAATTTGCTAGACAGAGTCTTAACGGAAATGTTATTGTCTAGCATATATGCTAGCCTTGGTACGCAAAGTGTTAAATATAATTAGGTCAATCGAGACGGGAGTTTTACCCTCCCTTCGTTGGAAACTTACAAACCATCTACCCGCATTGACCTACCCCAGCTTGGGTTGGTGCGAGAGATAATATTTAACTTACAATTTAAATGTGGTCTATTCTATTTATCATTACAATATTTGGTCACTTTAGTTTTTGTCCAAAATTCAAATTTTCGAGAAACCAATTTTGTGACACTTCAATCACTGGCGTCCAGATAGCCCCGAAAGGTCGAGTGGCCGTGGCCCCGTTTGACTTTTCCCCGATCATCTTTCTTCATACAGGTATCCTCACACACACACACACTCATACACACACATTGGATTGATAGAAGACTTTTGTTGTGTTTTTAATAGCGTCACGCATTATTGTTTAGTGTGAATGATATAAAATTTCAATTGTTCAGAACCCATAAAATAAAATGAATTGCAATTATCTCAGACTCACTATCTACGTATCTTCTGTTTGACGGAATTATACTGAATATCAATTATTGGAAGGACTCAATTGTTACTTTTTTAGAAAGCTTGAGGCTGAAAGTCACCTTATAGGCAGAGACATGTTTTTCATGTAGTCAATGAGCTTTCTGAATTGAACAGTATCTGCATGAATTATAAACTCTGCCAATGTGACACATGGGTTTATTGTTTTAGCTGACTGACAGTGTTGAAAAGTGTTGTTTCATAATTTGACTTATAGCACACGTAGTTTCAAACAGCGCACTTTCTCTATCATTCCGATTATTTATTAGAAATAACTGAAAAATCTCCTTGTAATATTAAGCAATTGCACTGTAACAGCCTCCGTAGCTCAGTTGGTTGAGGCGGTGGATTCGTAACCAGGAGGCTGTTGGTTCGAATCTAACTCCATCCCCGCCGACTGGCCACAATAGATCTAAATAAAGGTCGCAGTGATAATTGCAGTCTGAATAGAGACATGTAACCAGTTTTAAAATAAAATAAAAATAAATTGCATTGCATCCCAAATCGGATTGCCTTTAAATTTGCTACAAAAGAACTCACCAGCAGAGTTAAAGGAGCTGTACTATTGAAGACAATACTTCACATTACTTATCAGGGTATCATTATGGTTTTTTTTTATTTTAAAATTG
>CM022877.1:6912772-6925419 GCA_012654025.1 Pachypsylla venusta
AAAAAAAAAAAAAAAAAAAAAAAAAAAAAAAAAAAAAAAAAAAAAAAAAAAAAAAAATATGTTTATACTCGTATTCTAAATTGATAATAGTTCGGATTTAATGAGTTATGTGTATAAAGAGAGTTACTTTTGGAGTCATATATTTTTCAGTGTACCATCGAATATGATGATGCCACCATACACCCAGTATATTTGAAATTTTTAATTATTATAATGTTAGAACAATATAATTCCATCTTTAAATAAACTAACACTATTAATATAAAAAAGAAGACAATGCAAAGATTTGTTTAATAAGAATAATTAATTCATTCTCTTTTAATGTCAAAAAATTAAAATTAATTTAAATTATGTTTTAGGTAGGTATAGGTAAGCAGTATATAATATCGCACGTCTTTTAAAATCAGTGATGGATTGCGAAATGCCAATTTATGGACAGTATTTATATACAGGGAAAAAAATAATCACCAAATTTTTCGTAAAATGTACTAAAAATCACCAAATTTTTAAAATGTAATTTAAAGTTGACTTTTCTCACACGAATTTGTATTTTATAAAAAATACGCATATTTTTCTTTAATTTATTTTATTGTTTAGGGTGAAATTTTTTTTTATTATATTAAGCAAATTCATTGTTTAGATCTTTGAATAACATGTTAATTATAAGTGTTAAAAAATATTAACTTTTAAATAAACTAAATTAAAACAAAACATTTACCAAAAACACTATTTATTTTAATTTATGAAGAAACTAGTTTAGAATGATTCGATTCATCTTCAGTCCTAGACTGATGATGAATCGAATGATTCGAAACTAGTATCTTCATAAATTAAAATAAATAGTGTTTTTGGTAAGTGTTTTGTTTTAATTTAATTTATTTAAAAGTTAACAAATACATTGTACCCTAAGTCAAGTCGCCCTTAAATATAATCCAAAAGAAACAGTCCGTGGAGTTAAAGGAGGTGTACTATTAAGAATACACGTACACATAACAGGGCATCAATGAGAAATAATAACACTGCTTTGCCTTTTCAGTGTCATGAAACAAGTGTCCGAATAGGCGTTCGAGAGTTATCGTGGAACGAACAGAGAATAGACAGAGGTAATTGTGGAGTTGAAACTAGATCTGACTTGGATGGGTCAGTTTATTTTTATTACTGACTGTTTTACTATTTGACTTTAAAACTACTGCACTGACATTTTGTCTTGATAAAAATGCGAAAATAAATATTAATTGTTAGAAACTACACGTCAGACGACGTGTGTGTATGTGTAGTCTACACGTTAATTCATTTCAAAACATGGAATAGTATATTATGAAAGGGTACAGGGTTTTCAGGAAGTGTATTATTAAAACATCTCACAAAAAAAAAAACTCTGCTAAACTCCTCCCTAAAAAATGATTTATTATGTTTCAAGTTATTTACAATCCAAAAACCGCGTACTCTCATTTAGCCGCTAATTGTTTAACTACTGGGCAAGTGAAAATGATGAACATATTAAATTGTAGAACATAAAGTAAAGTGTTTTTCATCATAATTTTCATTTCTTGTATTTGATAGTTCTGCCATTCTGCCAAGTGTCCCAAATTTCTTACTTTGATTTCTTTTAGAGTGTGTGTTTGCGCTTACATCCGATCGTTTTATGTTGGCATAACCGTTTCAAGAACTTCAGAATGCAAAAAAAGTTTTTGTATTGATAGTTCTGTTGATGAAAGTTTTCACATGACTTATCAGGGTTTCTATTTCAATTTTTATGCTTTCGAATTTGTAGAAGACATTGCTTCCCTAAAAAGCCGTCCAGGGCCGTAGAATCCGGGCCGGAGAGAAAAATTACGGGACCCTCTATTATTTCTTTTATCTAAAATCATCGTATGGGCAGTAATAAAAGTAAAAGTAGGCAATTCACTTAGTTGATGTGAAAACGTGTGTACACTTCTTCTTGGCAACAAATAATTCGATTATCAGATGTTAATATTTACGAAATGTACCAATATTTATGATTGCTGTACAAGCTGAAAGGTCGCACTATATATTAAAATCAGTGTCCTGCCATAGCCATTGTCCTTTATTGGCCCCCTATCGCTAAAATTTTGATTTTGTGTGTTTGAAAATTTTTCAAAACTTTTTTAATTTGATTTATTTATTATTCAGAAAAAATCATGAAAAATTTCATTATGATGATTTTCTTACCGGGCCTCTAAGGAAATCCCGGGCCTGGGGGGATTCGGGCGTGAAGCCTCGTACAGTCTTGGAGAACACTCTGTATCCGTATTGAACTTAATATTCTTTTTAAATATGTCTTTGGAATTAATCCAAAACAAAAAGAAATTCTAATCAAAAGAGGATATTTTATTAAAATGTGAGGATCATTTCAGTTCATCTAAGCAGCTGCCTGATGCTCCTTTTCCAATAAACGAAGTGAAGTCTAGTTTTAACTGCATGATTTTTCTTTTTTCTTTTCATGCCACGATAACTCTTAAACGCTTTTAATGATTTTGTTGCAACTTGGTTATTATGTTCATAGAATTAGCTGATTAGTTTTTGGGAGTCCTTGGGCCATAAAGATTGTTTTTGGACCATAATTGGCCCAAAAATCAAATACAAAAAAATTGTTCGTCTGCCATAAGTGGCAATTGATATTGATGTTTTTGTGTGTCTCAAATTGAAAAGATTCCAAAGGTTCATTATTGAAAATAATAAACCAAAAATCTAGGTCTCGCGGTCAATCACAACTCCTATAGACCTGCAACTCAGTCCTGTCCATGTGGCAGTACTCCTGAAGTTTCAAATTGAAGTGGATTTTGATTGGACAACATTTGTTCATTTTGTTTAAAATTAACTTTGGATTTTGGACAAAAAAAGGTCAGTTTATAAGAGCTTTCATAAATGTAAAGGTTATAAGACTAGTATATTTGTAGACCAGCAAACTACAAGTCATTATTATTAGTTTATTACAAGTACAAGACTAGTAAAAGACATCTCCGTGGCAGAGTGCGTATCATACTAGGCTTGCACCAAGGATGTTCCGGGTTCAATTCCTGGACGGGTCGAAAAATTGAAAAAGGTTTTTTTGGAATTTTCTACTTGGTCTGGTTGTGTTTGGGTGTAACTCAGCCTCCTGAGGACAATTGAGAAGCTATGGTAATAGCGCAAAGTAGTAGCATTATAAGGTAAAATTTGTTAGTGTACCTTAGTGATATTGGAGTGAATGTTGATTATTGTAATGCCATGATACCCAGAAACATTGTGACATAATAACACAAAGAAATATATATTTACATTAGAAGTTTATTGTGAAATGGCCCCTGATATCCAGAATTCGTTAATAAATTTTTTTCAGGGTACCTATTTTTTTTTTTTTTAAACTTTATTATTGTTCTTCGTTTCCCGCTTTATGTTTCGGACACATATTTTGTATTTTTTTTTTTCTTTTATCAATTTTTTCTCTTTTTTTCCGTGTTATTTAGGTTTCGTATACATAACTTTTTATTTTTTGACTTTTATTATTATTATTTTTTTTTTTTTAATATTTTTACTTATCAATTTTTTCCGGATATTTGTACCTATTATTAATTGTATTGTCCTTGTGTACGTACTTATATTTTGTTCTATGTTTTGTACTATTATTAAGGGCTCGTCCCGTAAATAAATATATTATTATTCAAATACGTAGACACTAGGACAGTAATCCTATAGCACTAATTCTTAACAATATTCATACCTTAGTTGAGAATCCTCGATCACAGATTGTACATTTGAATGGCCTTTCTTTAGTGTGACTTCTGTAATGAATTTCCAGAGCAGAATGACAAGCGAAAGTTTTGAAGCAAATATTACACGTTGTATTGCCACCCCTCACTGCAAAGAACAAAGATTAACATTTAGAAAATGAACTCCTGATAAAATTTGATTGAATTGTGATACTATGTCATAAGGCAAATAAAATATCTTCACTTGACTATAAAATCCTAACTGCTTGGTATTTTCAGTGATCCAAGTAGAACTCGGAAACAAAATTAACCAAAATCTCATTTTATTTTGATAACAAAATTGGCCTTTAATGATTTTTTCATCTTTTAGCAAAATATAAATTGGATATAAAATCAGCGTTTCCTCAATTAAACCGGAATTTTTTAATGTAACTTATTAGATCACATAATTATATCGTTATTCCTTCTAGGACATTTGACCATCCAAACCAATTTCTGGTCTTATTTCGTACTGTTGAAATTTAATTTCGTATTGCATCACACATTATCATTTTCCAAAATGTACTTGATTTGTCCTTTACGTCCAAATTAAAATTAAATTCAAAAGTAATTAACAAAAGAATAACAATGCAAGACGATAAAAATAAAATAAAAAGAATGTGCAACTAAAATAATTCCATGAGATGAAATGTGATTGAAAGATAGATATCTATGTATGTAGGTAGAATTTGCTAATTATAAAATCATACATAAAATGTCAATGCTTGCTACGTAATGTGAATGAGTGTGAGACATGCTTGTGTGCCAGGATGGAATGATCATGCAGTGCAGTCGGACTATCCGCAACGAAACAAAATAATTGAAATTGAACAAATAATATTTAAAATACATACAACACAATCAAGCAAAGGAGTGACTCTTGTGGTATCCAGGAACAAGCCAGTCAACATGCCGGACACGCAGATGTAAAGAAGCAAAATGATAAATAAAAAGTCAAATGCACAAAACAAAATAAAAAATACTAACGTGGGTGATTCCCCCAAGGCCTAGGACTTCATCTACCACAAGAGCCTGCAGGATTGAAAGGAAAAGGAACTTGTGAGGAGAAAACATTGCCGTCGACTGCATAGCGCCTACCTGCGGGTCCGACCGCTAATCCCAAAGGACTGTAAGAATTGACTGAAGATACAAGACCGATTCCAGAGAAGATACCAGAACCAGAGCGTGGTGTCAAATCTAATGCACCCAATGAAGAATCTGGACTAGAGGGTATAGGGCGTGGTACGTTCAAGTGGACGGGAGTTTGTGATGACGGGGGCGAAGGTGTAATGGAGTATGGACTCGCAGTGCCATTCATAGGAACAGGTGGTGGAGTGGTGTTCATCGTGCGAACTTGATTTTCTAAGGCTGCCAAAGAAGTTGAGAAAGATGGACTGTTGCTCGAGTCATCATGAAGCTTGTCCGGCCCTAAATGAGAACGAAAATAAGGTTGAGATGAGTCATTTATTTCGGCCGCTTTTATTTGAGCAGGAGTCAAGTCAGTTGGTTCGCCGGTGTGAAGCCGCACATGCTGTTGCAACACCAGACCGCTGGTGAACCTCTTGTGACATACAGGACACTGGTGAGATACACGCATTGGTGGTTTGATTTTGTGGACAGTCATGTGCGTCTTCAAGTTACCCTTGGTCGTAAATGATCGAGAACAAATTTTGCAAATAAAGGGGCGTTCACCAGTATGCGTTCTGTAGTGCATTTGAAGAGCACTCTTACAGGACAACACCCTCCGGCAAACTACACACTGATTTGGTTCAGTCACTTTGTTTTCTGCCCTATCAAGTAACTTTCTAGTTGCACAAGTCTTTTTAATTTCTATAAAGTCCTCCCAGAAGTGGTCACTCATCCCAGAGTGGTTCACAAAAGCGTTAGGGTTAGGGCTCGGATATTTATTAAAATGATTAGATATAAGAAAACCAGGATGATTTTCTAAGCTATACTGACTCTGAGACGTACTTTTATTTGAGAGGTTCTCTGGCTGATCTGTCAGGCTCTCGTCACCACTGTCCTCTATCATCATGTCCTCATGACTATATTTGCTGGACACACTGCAGCCGTCGTAGGGGGTAGGACTTGCATATCGGTCATGCTCGTGGTCAGAATCGCCTTCTACATCGGGCTCAGTTTTGGGACTAAGTCGAGACATATTCTCATTTGTTACAGAACCACTTGCTTCCGAATTGTGCTCTTCTTCAATTGGTTCCCGCTTGCACTTATCACTGAGATCAGAGGATGGGGGTGGAGAGGAATGTATGGAGGATACCGGCTTGCTGAGATTCTGAGGCATGTCTTGATCTTCTCGGGGAGCAAATAAAGGCAATGAGAGTAATGGTTTGACCAGAGATTCGTGAGGTCTATGCAGTGGCGTATGATGTGAAGGCAACCCTAGTTCATGTGAATGGGACGAGGAGTGAGAAGGTCGAAATAGTGGTTGGTCTACAGGATAGGGTGACTGGTAAGGTGGACTAGGAGGATAGGGAGGGTGTGGGTGATGGGGAGGTTGAGAATTGATCTGGGCTAAAAGGGGAGGATGGTATTTGTCAAGATGTTCTGGAACAGGATGAGGATTCATTTTTATGTGGGGAAACTTGGACGTGTGGCGTTGGAAATGAACTTTCAAATTGCCTTTGGTTGTAAATCGACTTCCGCAGACATTACATTTAAAAGGACGCTCACCTGTATGAGACCTGATGTGAATTTGAAGGGCTGAATCACTACCAAATACTTTCCCACAATATCGGCACCGATGTTTGAAAAAAGGTTCATTGCGTCCCGATTTTGAATCATAAGGTGACAGACTTCCTTTCCCCCCATTTTTTCTAAATGCTAATTCATCTGCCAAATTGTTAGCCAAGAGTCCTTGACTGGCGTTGTCTAGAACTTCTTGAGCTCTTCTTTGCAACATTTCTAATGTGTTGGGCTCATTAGGTGACGGAGGATCTAAGTTTGTGATAATTGATGATGCAAATGACGAAGACACTGAGCAATGCGGCAGTGAGGAAGGGGGTGCAGGAAGGGGAGGGGGTGTATTGGGTAGAAGTTGAGGACGAGAGGGTAGAGGAACAGAGGTAGGTTGGGAATTAGTTGCAGGAATAGATTGGGAGGCTGGAGGTGTGATCGACTGCGGAAGTGGCTCTTGTTTTACAGGTGTTGGCGATCGGCTCGGCTTTGGGGGAATTGAACTAGTGATTAGAATTGGCGAGGCAGTGGTTATTGGTGCTGCAACTGCATTTGTATTTGAGGTTGTTGTCATCACTTCCAATGGACTTGTCGGTCTTGGCATTGAAGTACTTGGAGGTGAAACTGTCAACCTCAATGGTAGAGGCATTTCAGGTGGCGGAGATTCAGAAGAAGAGATTTCATCTTTTGGACGGGTGATTTGTAGTTGATCTTGTAGTCGTTGAATCAGATTCAGTTGTAACATTTGTTGGTGTTGCAAAGTATAAAGCGTTGATTGGAGAACTGCAAGCTCTTGTAGTGCTGCTGGATTGTCGGCGCTATTTCCTAGTGCTGTTGCAGCAAATTGGGCAACAGCAACCTTAGTGTTCTGTAACGCCTCTAGTGTCACATGGCCAGGAACAACAGGTAGAGGAAAGGGTACTTGAGCCTCTCTCTCTTCTCCATCCGTCTCGCCATCATCCACGCTGTTGTTATTCTCCGCGTCCTGTTTTTGTCTTCTCACTTCTTCTTTTCTTTTTCCACAGTCTTCATTTTCTTCTATATCTTGTTCCTCTTCTACCTCATCTTCTGAGGGCGCAAGATCATTGTGAGAAGTTTGGTCAAAAACTATTCTATTTCTAATGGCGCAGTCTTTTTTATGTTCTAATAAATCACTAAAATTAGGAAATGCTTCTTGACAAAATCTACACGTTAGCTCATCTTCTACTCGATGGTCGGATGTGGTACTGCACATCTCTTCTGATTCGTCAGAAATTGATTCTCCTCCTGGAACAAAAGAAACAAACGATATCATTAATAACCAATCTGACAATCAATCTGACAGAGTCTTCCGTCACAATCAACAACCAAAGAGACCAATTATTCAACATAATGTTCAGTAAGTATCAAGCAAATCGACCAATGAAGAACTTACAGCACAAGTAATTGATTTCTTTTCAATAAATCATCGAAAATTGATTCAGAAAAACAAAAGATAGAATTTATGGGCAATTAGAGACAAGTACTTATGATTTTTTACTTCCTCTCGATATTAGAATTTCCCCAAAGTCGGGCGTGTCGTCAACACCAGTAAAACACTATACGAGCAAATCAATGTTTGCTTTTAAGAAATTAAATAATAATTACTTATGTATGAATTCCACTTTTCTTATATTGAATTCTTGAAAAACCTTCTTTCCCTATTGGGACTATTGCTATCACTACGACCTTTGTTAAGATCTATTGCGACCTGGCTAATTAAGCCTTTAACAATTTTCCACTTTTTTAGCCATGAGTCATACGTAATTTTTGTTATCACCAAATCTAACTTTGAAAGTAACAAAATCTATAATTTCCAAGGAAGGTAGAGAAGTCTTTGAAAAACAATTAACCATTTCTTTTCTTTGAGGCATTTAGCTTTATTTTCATCTCACAATTTATTTTTCAATTTAATTTATTTTTCTCGAGTGAGAAATGTGCAACTCTTCAGCACTTCTAAGTATACATCTATCAATCGATTTTTTTATTTTTTTTTTTAAAAAAAGAAACAATAAGTACCTACATATCTTATTTTAAAAGAAAAGTTTTTAAAAATTTACAACGGTTTTGTTCTTTTTGAAGAAAAATAGCGTGAGAATTGATAAAAAATTAATAGAATGGTGATTATGACAATCAATGATTCGAACCAAGAATCAATTCGTTCATTATCTATTATAGGTAATATCAAAAGATAAATATCGGCTTGAAGATGTGTGAAAGATAGGGTTCGATCCCTCTTAATTATTCACCTGTTACTTTGAAAAGGTAATTGAATACCAAGTCTAAACAGTGGTTTCTAAAGAAAAGGGTGCCGCAGAGGAGCAAGAACGGATCTGGATTTTTAGAAGACCAAAAATTATGCAGCTGTAGGTAGCTTGATATCCCCACTAATTTTGAATTTTGGGATTTTCACTTGTTTTTTTTTATTGGCATCTCCAATTATTTTATAATTTGGGAACTCCACTAATTTTAAAATTGGGAATCTCCACTAATTGATCTCTACTAATTTTATATTTTGGCATCTCTACTAATTTTATTGTTTGGCGTCTCCACTCTAATTTTATATTTTGGTACCCCCCTTTTTCTATATTTTGGCGTCTCTACTAACTATAAAATTTGGCATTTCCACTAATTTTATATTTTACCGTCTCTACTAATTTTAAAATTTGGCATCTCCACCAATTTTATAGTTCAACATCTCCAGTAATTTCATAGTTTTGGGTCTCTACTAATTTAAAATTTGGCATCTCCACTAATTTTATAGTTTAGCATCTCCACTTATTTTATATTTTGGCATCTCTCCATCTCTCTACTAATTTTAAAATTTGGCATCTCCACTAATTTTATAGTATAGCATCTCCACTTATTTTATATTTTGGCATCTCTACTAATTTTAAAACTTGGCATCTCTACTAATTTTGTATTTTGACATCTCCACTAATTTTATATTTTGGTACCCCCCTTATTTTATATTTTGGCATCTCCACTAATTTTATAGTTTGGCATCTCTACTAATTTTACAGCTTATCCTAGATCCATGACTTGACGGTAATTCTTCATATTTTATTATTATTTCATGGATTTGGCTGGACCGATTCACACTGTCTTCCGAGTGGCTCCGTTGATTCGGAGCCCCCGTAAGCACCTAGTTAATGTTACCATAATAGGTATACCTTAAAAAATAAATAAACACCTAGATATCTTCCAATGTTGACGAGAACCAAACTTTGGTAACACATTTTAATAATAATAATTATAGGTAGGCAGGTATCTTGTGTAGAAAGTATCGGTAGGTAATTATAATTATAAAGTAACCATACTTCCTATCACGTACGTTAGAAAAGTGATAGTATGTAAAGCAGAAGTGTTAGGTATCTGAATTATATACCAAATCCGACAGGATACTGCTTTGATGTCAAGGTGTCAAGATACCATCTTTGTGATCAACTGTTCTGATCACTGTGAATCTGGCCACACACTATCAATACTACTTGCACACATAAATTAATACTTTTGCAAATAGAAGGCAGTACCTAATTGTAAAGAAGATTTTTAAATATATTGGTAACACGGTTTTCTGTGACAGCTGGTTTGACAGTTCTTAGGTTTTTCGAGGCGAGTTTCATCATGAATAGAATCACAAATTGATCAAATTATTTCAAAATACATGGTTCGGGAAACTCATTGAGAATTACTTGCGTTTTAAAATGCACATCATCGGTCCTTAGACAGTGATGACCTTATTTACTCCTTGCTTGTGCGATTTGACGCCATCAGATTATTTTATTTTGGGATATGTAGTTGGGATCGAAGTTTTTTTAAAAGAAAACTATGCCTAAAAATATACTCTGATGATGGCTAATATGTTCGTAACGAAAGCCCAAATCAAAATTGAGTCAACACAAAAAATATCTTGTTTTTTTAAATCCTCTGTATGTCATTTAGGTAAAAATGCATGTTTAAAAATGAATATTGTAGTTTCATTTTTACAAATACATCTATACTTATAAAACGTAATAATACAAAGGAAAAATATTTATTTGTAATTTTAATTGGGCGGAGCGAAGCGTAGCCTTATACTCCCTACAAACTGCAAACATTTGTTACCCTACTCCTCCGAAACTACTCAACCGATTTTTACCAAATTTTTTTCTTCATATTCTCCATAAACCCTAGGGTGCATATATCTATTTTCGGAACGATATCTTTAACAGTTTCCGATTTTTTGGCCGATTTTCCGATTTTTTACCAAATTCAGAGAGTCATGAACCGATATCTTAAATTTTGTCGCGACAGCATATCAACTCAGAACGAAAGTTTTAGGTGGCTTCTTAATACTTAATTTAGGACATAATTTACTAAATTTTGACAAACCATTCCAAAGTTACAAGTTCGAATCCGGGATCGGGCAAAATATAATTTAGGAAATTCTAATTTATTAGTCAAAACGTTGAAGGATATCGAATATATATATATATACCCCCAAGGGTGCATACATCTATTTTCGGAACAATATCTTGAACCGTTTGCGATTATTCGGCCGATTTTGCGTTTCAAATAGGACCTTTTACTCAACGGCATGATGCAATCAAGAAAGGTGCGGTATTCTCAAAAAAAAAATTTGTTTTAACGGAATAATGGAGCAATATGCTAAAGTTTATGTGGTGCCCGAAAATTCGAGGTGAAACGGATGGCTCCGCCCGTTTTTTGTCCACGGACACACCTAGTAATAAAATACAACGATCAAAAGATTTGTAATAGTAAAAGAAAATCACCGACCCTATTAGCTCAGTTGATTAAGCATGTATATCGTGCCCATTGCCATTAGTGTGGTTCGAGCCCACTGTAATGACGGATTATTAAAAAAAAATATATTATTTTTCATTGTGACAATGTTTTTTACGTTAACAGAAATACAACAATTCATTATACATATCGTTCGAAAAGAGAATGTTTGATCTTTGTGTTTGCTTTTCATTCCTTTAGGATTTACACAAAGCTGGTCCCTCATATTTTGGTCTGAGATAGCTGGACCCTGGACCACTTCTACTTTCCCTTACTATTTCGATTGAATTCCATTTGAAACCTTGCTTCTGTATAGTAGAGATTCATAATTTTTTTTCAATTTAATCCTGTGATCCTGTGGATCATCACGGAAAGTGATAATGCTGAAGTCACCGGACTAGATGTTCATAATCTCAGCCCTTCCATATCCTCAAATAAATATTTCACATTCATGGGAATAAAATTTCATGTTTTGTCTGTGTTTGAAACCCATACCCCACTGTATACCAGTCAGAACGTCTTACAACTGCGCCACAAACTCATGTACTGATAGAATATGCAAGGCATGAAGCTTGCGTGCAAATATTGGTTCCATCATAAGGAAATATTTGATGAAATATTATTTCTTCTATTTTTCTATCATAAAAACATAATATATCAGACTGTGAAAACAGAGAGAGAAAAAAAGGAAAATCCCAAAGCCAGAAAGATTCCGGAGAGATGGAGAGATATGCGGCTAGGGGATGAGGAGAAGGTTAGGGCAGACTTGTATTAGCTGAAGCGGAGAGACTTTTTTCAGATCGATACAAAAAAGCTCTAGTGACATCATAAAATTTTCTTTTTCTTCAAAATGTCAAAATAAAAACACAAGAGAGGACAAAGTTTTGGATTTCAGCATTTTATATATTTACTCTCGACTTCGGCACGAGTGATATTTATTGAACACTGATTTCAGTTTATTGTTTGTAATGTTTATTATATGTGTGTAAGGCGAAAAACTTGGTGGTGCACACTTCATGCTGGTAGGTTATATGACCTCCTTGTTACATTTACTCGTGGTGTGGGGGAGGGAGGAGACCTCATTTTTTTGGTCTCCGGTCTCCTCCCTCTCACAATCCACAGCAATTTTATCCTTTCTCCGTTATTGTAAATCTGTAATTTTATATTGTGAAAATTTTTGGGCCTTGGTAATTTGCGGGGCACCAAGTAAATTAAAGTTGTTTGGTGCCTTGTTACATTTACCCGTTTGAAGTTTTATCCTGTATTCCTATGTATAATTATAATTATTTCTAAATATTGTTTGGATGGTCGTGGACTGGGAAAGAGCGGGGGTTCTTTGGTGGCGGGACCTCCTCTTTCGCCCATTCCCGATACCAGCAATTATATATATATATATAT
>CM022877.1:6930446-6982542 GCA_012654025.1 Pachypsylla venusta
TCAGCTCCCCACTTCATAATGATAATGCTATAGGATAGCTCAAATTAAGAATAGAAATGATACAAGGAATTAGAAGATGGTTCAAATCAGCTCCCCACTTCATAATGATAATGCTATAGGATAGCTCAAATTAAGAATAGAAATGATACAAGGAATTAGAAGATGGTTCAAATCAGCTCCCCACTTCATAATTATAATGCTATAGGATAGCTCAAATTAAGAATAGAAATGATACAAGGAATTAGAAAATGGTTCAAATCAGCTCCCCACTTCATAATGTTAATGCTATAGGATAGCTCTTTTATCTTTTAATTCAAATTTCCGACATCATGTATGTTTCTGCTGTGATTCGTATACTACTGCGAACTGTGACTTTGTTCTACTGTGAACTGTGACTATAGGTTCTTCTGTGCGGAAGACAGACTAGATTAGAGACGACTCTCTCAGCGGAAGTAATATTGAAGCATGAACTGTGGATACGATCGATATTGATATGCAGGTTCGATTGATTGATTTGCCCCAATGAATCAACATAGCATGTTATTGTAAATTATTTTAATCATTAAAAATACATGCCATCACATAATTATTACAATCATTGTTCCCAGTGGTGTAGTGAAGCTCATGGAGTGCCTCAGAGTTTAGCAGGAGAAAAGTTCTACATTGTTAAGGGATATGGTAATATCCTAGATTGATAAGTGATATGGTAATGTTCTACACTGATAAGTGATATGGTAATGTTCTACACTGATAAGTGATATGGTAATGTTCTACACTGATAAGTGATATGGTAATGTTCTACATTGACAAGTGATATGGTAATGTTCTACATTGTTAAGGGATATGGTAATGTCCTAGATTGATAAGTGATATGGTAATGTTCTACATTGTTAAGGTATATGATAATGTCCTAGATTGATAAGTGATATGGTAATGTTCTACATTGATAAGTGATATGGTAATGTTCTACATTGACAAGTGATATTGTAATGTTCTACATTGTTAAGGGATATGGTAATGTCCTAGCTTGATAAGTGATATGGTAATGTCCTAGATTGATAAGTGATATGGTAATGTTCTACATTGAAAAGTGATATGGTAATGTTCTATATTGATAAGGGATATGGTAATGTTATACATTGATAAGGGATATGGTAATGTCCTAGATTGATAAGTGATATGGTAATGTTCTACATTGATAAGTGATATGGTAATGTTCTACATTGATAAGGGATATGGTAATGTTCTACATTGATGAGGGATATGGTAATATCGTAGACTGATAAGTGATATGGTAATGTTTTACATTGACAAGTGATATGGTAATGTTCTAAAATTACAAGTGATATTGTAAAGTTCTATATTGATAAGTGATATGGTAATGTTCTACATTGATAAGTGATATGGTAATGTTCTACATTGATAAGTGATATTGCAATGTTCTACAGTGATAAGTGTTATGGTAAAGTTCTGTAGTATGGGGCCCAAGGAAATATGATATGTAGCCAAATTGCACTTAAATTATATTACAGGTACTCAAATCGCACTTTTATTATAAGACTTTTTACTTATCATATACTCGTTCTGTTCCCTCAAATCTTTATACTTGTTTTATTTAGGGTTATGCTAAGGTGACAGCGCCATAAGACTCAAATCATAGGCAGTGCCTACCTGGTTACTACCTCCAGTAAGAGATACTCCTATGACTGCAATGGAATAAAGAAAAATAATTAAAAAGAAAATGAGATTTTTTTGTTTAATTATAATAATACAATCTTTGTTCTCTTTTTTAATTCGAAAATGAAAATGAATATTTTTTTTTGTTAAATGGGCGGCCTATGATTATTATCTAAGAGATATTACAAATACTTCTGCGAACTGTACTTTTCATCACTCAGTTAAAAGATCCACCTTAATCCTTGAATGGTGAAATAATAATTTTATAATAGCCCTGATTTGAAATGACCTTTTCCACCGTAGTTTTTCGGTGCCATTATTACGTGGTAACTAGAAGAAATCTTTGGGAACAAAATATCATAATTTGGCTGGATTTGAACATATATTACTAGCAGAATACGCCTGCTTCGCTTGGCGCCTTAGAGGCATGGCCGTTTATAGTTCCAACCCCCCTTTTTTTCGCAATAAAAAGTAGCCTATGTCCTTTCCTAAAGTTTAGTCTATCTCCATACCAAATTTCATCAAAATCGGTTCAGTAGTTTAAGCGTGAAAGCGTAACATACATACATAGGTGCATACAGACAGACAGAGTTACTTTCGCATTTATAATATTAGTATGGATTTTTGCATTCATGCAAGGAAAAACAAAGATAATTCTTCTCAAGAGGATTTATGGATTGCTGGATCTGCGGACTCCAATAAGAACATATGCATTTGCTTTTCTTTTCATGTATGGAAATATTTATACTCGGAAATAAGATGAGGAAGTATGCCGTCGACTGCGAGCACCCTAGTACTATATACAATTATACATCTATCTATCTATAATAATAATATGTATGTGTGTATGTATCACTAATTGTTTAGCCCAAACGGTAAGAGATATCGAAAAATTGATGAGAATGGACCCCCCAGAAACTATAGGCTAAAACCTCAGGAAAAATATCAGAATTAAAAAATGTCGAACCGTTTTCGAGTTACGGCCGATTTTTCGATTTTTGACCGAATTTAGCAGGTCATGGTCCGATATCTTAAATTTTGTCGCAACAACATATCAACTCAAAGCGAGAAAGTTTTAGGTGGCCTTTTAAGCCTTAATTTGGAACATAGTTTGCAAAAAACGGTCCAGCCGTTTTCGAGTTATGGCCGTTTTTCCGATTTTTGTAAGGGGAATCATAGAATCAGCTTCCGATTTTTGGAAGGGAAATCATAGAATACCTACTATTGGTCATGCCTCTAAGACGTCAAACTATAGACCGTAGCGAAGCACGGGCGAAACAGCTAGTTAAAAGAAAATGTGTTAAAAACACATTGACATTAAAAAGTTGTTTTTGGTGTTGCTATTTTATACCTTTCCTTAGTTCACCTTTGGAGCTCTGTCTCTCCAAAATTATTTTACATTAAGTTCCTCACGAGCCGTCAATGAATTTTCCGCATGGAATATTCTACACACAAACTGATATAGAAATAGAAACGTCTTCTTTATTCCGGTTGATACTAATGTTATAAGAATGAGTATGTAATTCGTTTCCAGTTGTTGTTGTTGTCGTTGCTGCAGCAACATAAACCAATAGCAAAAGACGTTAGCATATTCTGTGACCCGAATATGTTGAGTTCATTTAGAGAGAAGACATCTTGTTACCAAATAATTTCATCTTTCAGTAGATAACTTGTGAAGATATGATACTAAAAGGACTATGTATGATGTTCAATGCAATGTCCCGAATTTGTCAGACTCTGCGCATGTCGTCAACAATTTCTAGATCAATTTTGGGACTAATTGACCGAACGAAGTGATGCATAGTTTTTATTCCAAAAACATTGTTAAAAATATAGTTTGTCAATTTGTTCCAAGATTGTTTGATTTGGATTTCCCACCTGCGGCTCTATAGCGACTATTGCCATTTCAACCATGTAAAATTTTGGGACCTATTGGGCCATCCGGGGCCCCATGATAGTCNGCGCATGTCGTCAACAATTTCTAGATCAATCTTGGGACTAATTGGCCGAACGAAGTGATGCATAGTTTTTATTCCAAAAACATTGTTAAAAATTTAGTTTGTCAATTTGTTCCAAGATTGTTTGATTTGGATTTCTCACCTGCGGCTCTATAGCGACTATTGCCATTTCAACCATGTAAAATTTTGGGACCTATTGGGACATCCGGGGCCCCATGACNACCATGTAAAATTTTGGGACCTATTGGGCCATCCGGGGCCCCATGATAGTCCATTATTTGAGTGAGATCTACAGTTTACGGAGATACTATATTTTTTATATCTACATTTAAAATTGTATAATTTATTTATTAGTTTACATCTAACCTCGAACATGTGACCTTCAGATTACACGCAAATATATTTAAATATCTGAACCGGAAAATCCTTTTATATAAGAATTAAAATTTTAAGGTTCTTATACCATAAAACAATGACAAACAATGTAATCTTCATAAAATTTAAGTAAACAATTAAACATGAATTAAACACTAACATGAATTTAAAACTAACATGATCCTAACACTACCATGATTTTAGTTTTAATTATTCCATTAATTATACAGGGTGGAAGTGAGATAAAAGGAGCAATAAGAGATTTTGGAATATTGGAGTATTTTGGAATTTTGGAAAAGTCTTGTCACGAAAATTAAAAAAAAAAAAAAATGTTTTTCAATTTGCCTCTTTGTACCACGATAACTCTCGAACGCTTTCTCCGATTTTGATGAAATTAAGTATATACATTCATTATATTCATAGAATTGGCCGATTAGTATTTGGGCCACATTATCCCGGAGTCAAATGGTGGCCATTTCAGTGTGCGAGGTTTATAGTTAAAAGACGCACTAATACTCGTATTTTAACTCCACCCTGTATTGCCATGAAAACAATAAAAACTCGTTTTAAAATTAATTTTTATTATGATTATATTTGTATATTACTTTTAAAAAGCTCTTAAGATATTTAAAAGCAACACCCAAAAACAAAATTAATCTTCTTGGAGTGTAGTCAGGATTGTAAAATTTTAATATCTATCTGTTCGTATCTTAAAATCTGGGAGGAGAATTTCATTTATGATGCTTTATGATTTAAAAAAAAATCTTTTAATTGTCTTTTAAGCAAATAAATGTATATTTTGAAGACATAATTTGTATTTGGTATACGTAGATACGTTTCCTTATATTAGGAGGCTTTTAAGGAAAACATTTTATTGTTAGGTACTTATATACAGGGAGTAATAGAAAAAGTGTGATCCTTGATATCACAAAATGTTTTTGGCGTGAAAAAAGGGGGGGCCTATATTTATTTTCAGAAAAAAAAATGCCAACATGTTTTCCAACGGAAGGAAACGATCTCAAGGTTGAATTTTGAAAATAAGACTTACTTGAGGTTGACATCCTCACGGACCGGTCTATCTGAGCTGATGATGTAAAATAATATAGAAAGCAACTCTGGAATGTATTTTGTTACTGACGTCATTCTATTGCGGTGATTGATATGAATTTGCGGACACTACAGTAGTCTTTATTAGTATTTTTTTTAGAGTACTAGTACAGTAGTCTTTTTTGAGAGAATATATGGATACTAATTCCTCCCTAATTTGAACCCATAGAACAGAGGGTTTCTAGGACCTTCATTTTTGTTGCACACAGTATAAAATAAACAAAAAATTTACGTACATTCTGAATAAACACTGATTAATCAATTGAATGACGTCATCTTTTTTTTATATTTATTATTACCAACAAAATCACGTGTATTAATTTACTTATTTAAATATTTAATTTTGGTTATCCCGACTCATTGGGTACTATTTTTTATTAGTCCCTGTGTTGAGTCGGGGGATTTTTCTTTTCATGAACATGATTTCTCGTGTAAACATGATTTCTCGAACTGTCGGACAAAATTATCAGACATACTTTCCCCTCATGAAACGTCCAGAAAACCAAAAATCCCGATAACTATTTTTCACCGGTACAATACTTTATTTTCCTCTATATCCAGATATACTTTGTAGATTAGGTATTAAAATGTAATATTAATTGCGCAAACTTTATTGATCAGAATAATAAAATGAGCATTACTGTGAATTTTAATTATACGGAGTTATGTTTTTATTGTTGGTGACAGATGGGGCCCTGCATCTTCAAGGTCCAAATGATTATAAAATATAAAAATAAAATAAATGTTTACGGATACTTTGTTACTTTATCAGTTATGGAAACCTTTTAACCCCTTAACCCTCAGAACGATTGTGGTCGTAGAAGTGCGCGGGGGAAGTAAAATTCATAATACTTCAATACAAAAAATTACCGAAATCGTAAATTGTTTCAATTTATGTTCTATGACTTTGCTTTTCTTAACATACTAAATACAAATTTGATTGTCTGAGAAGATACTTCCTAGAGCTTAATGCTCTCTTATATCTGGCTACCATTTATCACCATGGTGACATCTTAGACAGTCGCTTACTCACATATCTTTTCTCATAAGCAAGGAAAAAAAAATTAATACAAGTTATTATGGGATGTCCGGATTTTAAAAAACAAAGTGAGCACCAACATGTTTTGCTGATTTTTGATACCCATCATAAGTATTTTAATAATAATTGATGTCAGTTATTTGATTTTTTCAATTAAAAATATTTATTTATTATTGAGAATAATTATTAGAATCAAGATTTATAATATGTTTTTTTTTTTTTTTAAAAAAAAAAAATACAATACATTTTAAAGTTGCTCTGTAATTTCTTACAGAGAACACTTAGAAAAACAATACGGTGTACTGATCATCCTAGATAAGTGAGTATGCTAGCGCCCCAGCGCATGATGCACCTCGTACACCCAGTATGAGAGGTCATGCCACCAATTCAATCCGAGCACCCTTCCTATTGTTATTTAGAAAGACGCAGATATAACACAAAACACTTTTAGACATATATTATGAAATTATTTTAATAATTTTAAAAATAGTTTCAACTAGAAGTTAGCAGTCTATAATTTAATGAATTTTGACAAAAACATTAATTTTAACTTTGTTTTTAGATTTAATATTTCTCTCATCATTTATAAAATGAAATTGGAGAAAGGGTAAGGGGTGCTGGAGTTAAAATTAAGGAGGATGACAGGATATGTCTAGTTGCCATTCTGGATCAATTACAATATAATAGGGCACATGTTAAGCAACATTTGGCGAGGTCAATGTTGGATTGGTGATGATGATATTCAGGAGAATGACAGGATAAATGCCGAGCTGCATCCAAATATATACTGACTGAACTAACTAGGCAACGTCCGGTGAGGTGAATATTAGATTGATGACAATGGTTTAGTTAATATTAGGAAGGATAAGAAGATAAGTTGTTTTCAATTATTCGTCAATAATGGACATTCTTTACAAATGGAAAAATCTGATAAAGGAAGACTGAAAAGAAAAAGGATAGAGAAGAGAAGAAAGAAAGAAACAATAATCAAAATTGAATGGCAGTACAGGGTGGGATCAAAGGAGAGAAATGTCGAAAATGTGATCAGTTGAATAAAATGTGAAAAAAGAAGAAGATTGAAGGCCCCTATTCATAATTTCAATGATTTAACAAATGAAGAGAGACGATGGAATGCTCAATGCTATATTGATCTTGATTTAATTTTTATCGATGTCATAATATTATTTTCTTTAAATCCATTTCAAGGTTGTTAAATTGATTTTTCATATACCATATTTTTACTTCCGATACAATATTATTTATTGGACTGATCCATTAGTAGATGAAGTGATAAACAAACAACTCACTTTTAATCACTATTTTTATAAAGAATTTTAGGTGACTCATAATGTCGCATTAAATTCAAATTCAACCGTCGACTTTCAATTGGCGGGGTCCGTAAGAAAGAAAAAAAATGAAAAATATATTTTATTAATATTATGTACGATGTGTAAAGAAAGGCACATTTGATAAGATCATTTCTCTGACACTAGCTCCGATGATGTTCTCAGGAGAGGACGAAACTAGTTAGCTCTCTAACATACTTTTTAGTCATGTGAAGATATAATAATTTTAACTTTCATTATGGTTTTACTTGACATAGTATCCCAAAGGCACATATATTTATCATATGTATAATTAGAGCCCAAAGTAATACTATCTCTGACCAGGTTCACACTCATCTTTTACGACCGACATGGACTTCTCAACTTCTGTACACTGGAAATGAGATATAATTTGCTAGAATTTTAGGAACACATAGACAATATATTAGTCTCCTTAAAAAAATACAAGACCCAAAGGAAAATCAAACTACAAATCGTCTCATATCTACTATTGATCGTGTTCGTGTGTTCGCTTTACAATTTATGATGAAATTTGATCGTAACTTCCGGAGGTGAACAGTCGCAATGACAACGCGACGTGGTTTGAGGGAGAAATGATAATATGTTTTCCGAGTACAATTTGTTGGGCTTCTTTAATAATTCTATTGAAATTTGATAGCTTATATTAAACATTCAATTTGTATGCATAGAAAGAAAAGGGAATATTTGAGGGAAACCCTAAAGTCCAGACGGAGATAGAAAAAAACTTTCAAGGTTTATGCGTGTATATGTAATGCATACAGGAGGTAAATGTACCCAAGTGATGATGGATTTTTTTTTTTTTTTCAATTTGGCTCTTTAACATCTATTGGTCATTCAAGACGAAGGTTTTACCCTCCTTTCGCTGGAAACATGCAAACCAGCTACCTACATTGACCTCACCCAGCCTGGGTTGGGCTGGAAAAAAGCCAGCATCACAAGGATGCGAACCCATTGGGACAACCACATGGTACAACCTCGCTGGACGTTGCTTAACTTCAGTGATCTAACGGGAACTGGTGTATTCAACGTGCCATAGACGCTGTCTGGAATATTTTTAAAATAGCTTTTACCTAAGGTGCAGTGCTCAATGACGCAAATCAATACAACTCGAACAAAACAAATTGTGTTGGACATGGAATTCATGCAACTGTTTTCATAGGATTCAAATTTTGAGTTACTTGTGTTGACAGTGTTAATGCCGCTGCTCGCGTTCTAAGCGAGCAGACAATCTAACATCATTATTCACATTAATCTCCTATGGGTACAGCACTAGCAATTAAATTACTCTGGTCGAGAAAAGGACTGGAAAGGCGCATTACGAATAAAACGTTGCATTTAAGGATTGTATTGTTTTCTGTTACGTCCTTTATACACGCGTCTTTACATCCAAACAAAATCTTTCAACGACCAGAACCACCAAAGACAAAATATATTTCCAGATTTTGAAGAAGAAGAAGGGTGAGTTTTCAAAGAACAAAAACCTGTGGCCTTAACTTAAAAAATATTTTAAAATAAATAAATAAAAATGTCACGAACTTATCATATTTCTAAAAGTTAAAATGTAAATAACAAAAAGTGACAAAATACGGAAGTGGCACGCGTGTCTAGTCTCTCCCCCCTCCGAACTTGAAAAGTCACCCCTCTAAAAGAAAGATGTCATAAATATGTCAGTTGTATCAATATAATAATCATCTGATTACCCCTCATCACATCACCATTAACCCCTCCACAGATTTCAAGTGGATTTCATCAACAGGCATGGAAATTATTAACATCTGGTATACAGAAATCAGGGTTGGAAAGAGAATAATTATTAGCTACCAGTCTATGTAGGTAAATGACTATCATATGGTAAGAGTGGTCACAAGTGCCAGTATTATTATTATTTAGTGTGTTTCAGGGGGTTAAAAACCGCTGAACAATACAAATTTGGGAACCAAAATACACCCCACCCCTAATATTCGAACAAAAATATAAATATATATAAGAAAAAAAAAGTTAGTCAAAACAGAAAAATAGATTCACAAAATTTGAATAAACTGCAAAATTTAAAGGACCTGTAAAGAAAACTGTAAAATAAATATATAAATATAGCAGAAATATGGGTTCCCTGGTTTTGTGTTTTTGGGGCTTAACGTACTCCTAACAGCTAAAGTAATTTAGCTGTTAGCGGGAAACTTACAAAACTATCCTCATTGACCTCGCTGGGGTTTCGCTGACAATAGCAAGCATCACGAGGGTTCGGATCTTCGAAGTCACCCACCGGAAGATTGTCAATTTCAGTGATCCAACGGGAACAGAGCTATTCAAAATGCCATTGCTGTTGGATTTCATCATAATATTTTGAGACCATTCGACATTTAGAGTATTTCAAAATGCGAGGACAAATGGATTACAGACATGCGACGAGAAATAGGAGACGCGAATTTTTGGGTTTCGCATTCACATGGAATTGAAACTCTGTCCTTTTTTTGAGTTCAATGCCATGCGCGGATATAGGGGAGGGTCGGAGGGGGGGAAGTGCTCCCCAGTTTTTTTAAGCGGGCGGTGTTTCTCAAATTTCATTAAAATCACGTAATTTTTTTTAAAAAAATCAAATGAATGGTGACCCGCTATGTCTTTTATCCCATGGAGAGGGGGGCAGGGCGGTCCCCTAAACAATTCCCAATCCTGAGACTAAAATGAAAAACGGAAATAAAAAATTGTCAAAAATTCTCTCATCCGTCATGGCATTTTTTTTTACGATTTATAAAATCAATTATCATCCTTATGAAAGGTGTTTGTGGTAGAAAAGTACTGCCCAGGACTCGAACCCCCGGTCTCTAGGTTACGAGTCCCTCCCCCTCCAAATTTTCTATCAGGTATATTATGCGATTGTGCTCCCCCAAATCAAGAGGGCTATATCCGCGCATGTTCAATTCTGTATTATTAGGTTTTTCTGAGAATCGCGTGGACAAAGGATTACAGATATGCAAGCTGTATCATCTGCATAATAAATCCAATTCAAAATTCTCAAGGTGTATTAAGTATATTGTAGTTATATTTTGTCAATTACCAATCTTTTTTTGTATATTAAAATTTACATCTGGATCAAAATGGATTAAAAAAGAAGTAGACAATGTTCCAACTGAAATTGATCCAAAAATCCAACCCCTTCAGCAGTTTCTATCATTTCAGTTATATTGTCATCAGCCATATTTAATATTTCGTCTATTTACTTTTCAAAACAATAGACCTCTCTTCTAAATTTATTATTCATCTAAAATCTTTTGAAATCATAATTCTAACCCTTTTTATAATAAAGATGTGATTGGTTCATCCCTGAGTATGAGAACTGGTTTTTATCTCAATATAATATTTAATAGATTTCCGGTTCTACGTATATGAGTTTCTGATATTAAATAGGTCTTGATTTTTTATGACTAATACTGGTAGTTATGTGACCAGTAGATATCATTCAATTAAAATGTATTCTAAGAGGCCCTTGGTGGCCCAATAGGACCTAAACACTAATTACTAGATTCTACGAACATAATAAATGGTCATACCAAATTTCATCAAAATCGAAAAAGGCGTTCTAAAATAATCGTGGAGGAAACAGACAAATGGACGTTTAAATAATAATCGTGGTGATAAAACCGGATCTCACATCGTTCGATAAATAATATTCAAAACTCTTTATTGTACCCTTTTAAAACTAACGAGCAGCGAAATATGTACATATATTTCCACCCTTTAACATAGCAATAGCAATTTACTCCTTAAAAATTTTGGATTTTTTTCATTTTGGAAATTATCTATTTTTGGTTTATTATTTCCAATATTTAACCTTTGAAAACGACCACTAAAAAGATTACCCCCCTAAAAAGATTACCCCCCTTTGATATTTTAGATAAATATGTAGAATCCAAATATCAAATAAATAAAAACGATAGTCCGCTTTCCTCCGTACACTATACTCCATCATTTTTAGTAAAATAGCAATTTGAAAATAGACTAAGCCAGCGTCTATGGAACGTTGAATACACTAGTTACCGTTAGATCACTGAAGTTAAGCAACGTCCAGCGAGGTTGTACCATGTGGGTGTCAGCGTGGGTTCGCGCCCTCGTAATGATGGTTTTTTTTCCGGCCCAACCCAGGCTGGGTGAGGTCAATGTTTGTAGCTGGTTTGCAAGTTTCCAGCGTATGGGGGGTAAAACCCTCGTCTTGAATGACCAATAGCTGTTAAAGAGACGTTATGCCAAATTAAAAAAAAAAAAAATAGACTAGAAACTTTATTGTTGCAATGAAACCCGGAAAGGGTCAAATAATAGTTGAGAAAATTAATATGAATCAGCTCCATAGCTTTTGAGGTATTCGCAACCATACAAACATTTGTTTGCTAGGGTCAGCTTTTGATGTTCACAAATAATAAAATTCATAATGATAAAGAATTATTCAAGAAATTTATCGTGACTAAAAAATAGATAAAAAAATAATTAGAATTCTAGAATCAGAAAAATAACATAAAATCTTCGAAGAATTTAAAATGCAAATATTATTCTAATTTTAATAGAGTGAGAAATATTTTTAATTAACTTTACGAGTTATATTATACACTTTTAAAACTTAATAACTCATTACCAATTGACGACAGAATTTTAATATTGGTGTCACATGAAAGATCAAATTATCTGCTTTCAATTGATATCAAAAAATTAATATTCACGATATTATTTACGGAGTTATATTTAAAATTAAGTTAATTTTTATGTTCACAAACACTTGTATATGAATATTTTATACAATCTATTTTGCTACCATCTTCTTCTTTCCATAATATAAATGGAGCTAAGGTTCTTAGAAATTCTTGAAGATGTTACTTGTGTTTATTTTAAACATACGGGGTGAACCAGAATGAGGTTGACACAGGCCTGGGGAGGGAGAAGATCTCATAATTTTCGACATACTCTATTGAGTATATATCATGTCGTTTTTATTTTGCTTTCAAGATATATTGTAAACTTCAATTTTCCCCAGAATATTGTTTATAAAATTTTTTGGTTCCGGAAAATAGGTTCAGTAATCAAGAAAAATTAAACCAAAAAATAGATCTTAAACTGAAAAAAAAAAAATATATAAAATATTCGCAAATACTAATATTACTAATACGCTTTTTGCACTGAATTTTGTCCCAGATTTTTTAACACAGAATTTAATTAGCATTGGATAAAAATATTTGTACTTCTCTCAAGTTCTAAATACAGTAAATGAGGGGATAGCTACCAAAAAATAATGGACGGTTTTGTTTCAACACAAGTGATGATCTGCAGATGCATGAATACTAATTACTAACAGGATACGCCCGCTTCCCTTGGCGCCTTATAGGCATGGCCGTTTATAATTTCAACCCCTAAAAGTAGCATATGTCCTTTCTTACATCTTCATACCAAATTTCATCAAAATCGGTTCAGTAGTTTAAGCGTGAAAACCTAACATACATACAGACAGAGTTACTTTCGCATTTATATATTAGTATGGATTAATCATGTTGGAATCCCGTGCCCAATTTTGTGGTAAAGCAATCGAACTTTATAAAATAGGCCTGTGGCCTTGTTATTCTTGTTCACCCTGCATACATAGCATATAGTATCAGTATAGGTACAATATTAAAAAAAATGCACTAAATAAAACTTAAAATCCTATACAGTAGCTAAGTCGATATGTGTATGATTAAATAAAATAAATAAAGAGAGAAAACAAGTTGAGCAGCAATTAACGTGATTCTAAGAAGGAGACGAAGAAATAATTCCATAATATTAATGCATATACAGGGTGTAATGTAAAGTATGTTAAAAATACATTAGATTTTAAAGTGATGAACTAGGCGTAATTTCTTCCAATCCATATATGACTTGCTAACTTTCCATGAGGAAAAGTAAATCATACTTGAGATAGTTGAGATTGTAAGAAGTTACTTGAGGGTGACATCCTCACGGGCCGAGTCCACCTGAGCTGATGGTGTAAAATAACACAGAAAGCAACTCTGTAATATCATTTATGTTTATAACTCTTATGTTACTGACGTAATTATATTGCAGTTATTGTCATGGTTCTGGGGGCCCATGTTAATTATCAGCCTCCAAGAACGGATGTATGATGACAATTAAAAACATAAGCAGTATAGGTACTACAACTTATCCAGAGCTGCTGTCTCATACATCTGGCTACCATCGGATACGATGATGCCACTATTGAATGAATGAATGATCTAGAAATTAATTTTGAACAAGAAAAAGATCTAAAACCAAATGGAGAAATGAAATACAGAAGACAGAAGAAATACGATGGTTGTCGATTGCAATAGATAGCGAGGTTGTTCCATGTGGGTGTCCTCGTGATGCTGGCTATTTTTTCGGCACAACCCAAGCTGAGTGAGGTCAATGTGGGTAGCTGGTTTGCAAGTTTCCAGCGAATGGAAGGTCTTGATGTTAAAGAGACGTTAAGCCAAATTAAAAAAAAAAAAAAAAAAAAAACTTAGAAAATACTGATACAAAATAGGTACTTATTAAATATCTCCCTTGCCTCATCCCGTATGAACTATACATATATGGCTAACTGGGATCGGCCCTTCTTGTGCGTAAATTGCATATTCCTCGATTAGGGATATTACTGTCAAATTATTTGTTTTAATAACCTAAAAGCTCTAAATATGGTCTTTAAAATGACATAAATATATTAACTGTCACATCAGTTTTAATTGAGTTATGACGTTTTTAATAGAGGTTCTGTGAACAAACTGTAGATCTTACTCAGTTTAAAGGGACCACCATTGGATGGCTCAATTGGGCCCTGCTAATTCCAAAAACGGATCAACTAATGAGAGTAATGAATGTTCATAACAAGTGCCATTAAAATCGGACAAGGCGTTTGCGAAGAAAATGCTATAGTGTTTGCATAACAAATTCTTCATAAAGTATTAAGGCCCTTCATAAGATATTAAGGGTACTCATTGTCCTAAATCTACGATCTAGGTCTTTATAATGACATTAATATATTTGCTGTATCAACAGTATTCAAGAATATGGTTTAGAATTTAACTTCCCGTCTTGAATGACCAATAGATGTTAAAGAGGCGTTAAGCCAAATTAAAAAAAAATAATAACTTGATAGCTCCAACAGCAACTGATAAAGGGGAGGTTCCACACAAGGAAAAGACCCTGGAGGAGGTAGATGACTAAATTCAACATTTCTATGAATATAGCAAAGAATTTTATTTTCTATATTCATAGAAGAGCTCCTGTATATAAATTATACATATTTATTTATATAACATGTTGGCGATAACAATTACAGACATCGCAAGGTTCCACACAAGGAAAAGGTCCTGGAGGAGGTACTTGACTAAATTTAACACTTCTATAAATATAGAAAAGAATTTGATGTGATGTTCGAGCTTGAGAGAGAGCTTCTGTATAAATTATACATATATATTTATATAACATGTATATTTAATTTATATAACATATTGGCGATACCAATTGCAGACATCGCCATCCATTATCTTTCCATTTTTTTTAATTAGTCCAAATGACCTTCACCCAAGTTTTTTAAACTTTGCAGATTCTGGTTATTAGTTCGATGCATATTATCATTTCTTGTGTGTTGATTTGTGCTGTTTTGTTTTACCATACTATCTTGTTTGACAAGAACATCAAGTGTTGATTTATCAACATTATCATCATCATCACCACTGTTTTGCCAGTTTGAATTGATTTAAAAAAATATCATTGGAAAGAATAAATCGGCGGTGACAAAAGAAGGAAGAACATAAAATCATACAATGTTTATACTATAGCATTTGCTATAGTTCTATAGTAAAAGCATTTGCTTCGTTTTATAGATACTACTCACTGTCTCAAGAGTGGAAATGAGAACCTATGATAAGTATTTTTAACAATCATTTAAATCGTAATCATCCTCTATTTGTGAGAGTTGAGAGTGTTCTTGAATGGTGGAATCCTCGTTTTGATGATAGTCGGTAGTAGTAGCAGCGGGTTTTCTCAAGAAATCAACCGTTCTCCCCATTTATAAGAGCATGATTAATTAAAATGGTAGAAACAGCTTGATATGAGTTTACCGAAAAGATTTTGATGGCCCTTAGATGGAACTGTGATGGTGGGCGTTCCAGGTTGTCCTGGTGGGTAGAATCGGCCATCGTGAGGACGATGATAGCCGGTAGTAAGAGACTGCTAATCTAAACATGTCGTTGTTGGTTTCTTCAGCTTTTAATTGTTATCATACATTTTATCTTGGCATGGACCCCACAACAATGTCCATTACTGCACTATAGTAACGTCAGTAACATGATAATTTTGTAGAGTTGTTTTGTAGCCAGCGAGGATGTCATCCGCAAGTAACATCTCACAATCTCAAGCATAACCTATTTTCACTTTGGAAGTTAGTAAGTAGCCAGCATCTATGGCACGTTGAATACACCAGTCCCCGTCAGATCTCTGAAGCTAAGCAACGTTCAGAGAAGTTTTATGAAATGGGTGTTCACGTGGGTTCGCGTATCATCATGCTGGCTATTTTTCCGGGCTGCTGGGTGTGGTCAATGTGGGCAGCTGGTTTGTAAGTTTCCAGCGAATAGAGGGTAAAAACCCCTGTATCGAATGACAAATAGATGTTAAAGAAACGTTAAGCCCCCCAAAAGAAGTTAGTTATGATTTTATTGAAAAAATTGCGCTTTTGGATGAACGGGTGAATTTCTCCAAACGGAAATTCCTCAATAATATATTTGACTGTAAAGGGTTAATAGATTTTTTTTCTAATAACAACAAAAGGGGGAAATATGATGTTAAATGAAGACACAGAAAAAAATTATAAAATAAGAAGAAGACTACGTGAAGAATTAAAAATTCCAAAAATAAAAATAATTTTTATAAAAACAAAGAAAACAACAAAGAATAAATCTCCTAGCAGATGTGTTTCATCAGTGAGTGGTAGATATCTGTTTTGCTCATGATTTGAGTCAGAAATTATATTAACTATTTACTAGCTCAAGCTTGTTCATTGTACAGAAACGATTAGTGCAGAATTTTGTATTAAATACTCGTACGTTTCAAGAATTGCCCAAAAGCAATAGGAACGACTTTTTTATATTTATTTTAGGTTCTTGTTAGAGCTTTTGCAATTATTTAAATTCTTATTATTATTTTTTTGTTTAAAGAAAGATTTTAAATATTTTTATTTTCGTCTATTAACTTTTTCATTTTAGAGATATGAATTGAATTCAATTCATATCTCTAAAATGAAAAAGTCAATAGACGAAAATTAAAATAAAATATTTAAAATCTTTCCTCAAACAAAAAAACCTAAACTCACTAAAGATATTCCTTTATTATAATTATTATTAAGTTTTTATTAGTTTCGCATGGAATAAAAAATAAGAATGTCAGGCGGCACTGGTACCCCTCACCCCTAGGGAAATATCCATAACTACCTACAAGCAAAGTGTGATGCCCACTCGGCCTCTGAGACGTCAGCGTTATCTCTTAATATCCATACAACGTGTCAATCTACATATATATTATTGAACTTTTTCATTTTATTTAAATATTCTTGCCAAATACCACAATTGAGCGGTTGCAGGCATTAACAGTAATATTATGATAACCTTACATGTTAGCATGTCACACAGACGTGACATGCTAAATCATGTTCATTACATGTCTCCTCCTTCGGGTTTGTCAGAGAATATTGAGTTTCATTATTTCCTGGTTGGTTTACTTGCCCGGCAGTGTTTTTATTTTTCCTTTATTGTTCGCTCTTTCTTAAAGAAGGTTTGACAGTAAAAGCTTATTAGGGTTTCATTAATAAAGGAGCGTTAATTACTAAACAACTAATTTGTGATAGGTAACTGTCGCTTCATTTGTCGCAGGACTCAATCTTTTGAAATGCCTGTTAAAATTTTCACAGATATTGCATTGTCATCAACATCATGGTATTCCATGGTAGTTCTAAACTCTTTATCGTGACCTTTTATTGCTTTAAATAGTGTAATATTGACATTAAAAAATATGTCCACTTAAAAATTTGATATTTTGCTTCTAAAGGTATAAAATAGGGATGGGCTAGTCATCCACGAGCCGACTCATGAATCTACTCACGACTCGACTCACTCACGAGTCGAATTATCTTTTTGAAATGAGTCGATTGTTTAAATAGTCGACTTACGAGCAGCTTTTTTTTGTTGACTGATAAAGATAATAAAAGGAGAAATAAATATTTTTCCAGGTGTTTGTTGTTTACTTAAGGAAAATTCTGGTGACGATTGATTGTGTCTTTTTGATGTATACGCCGAAGTTGGGGACGTTTATTTGGTAAATGCCCCTTTTGTCAATTGGTTTTATGATCAAATAAGGCGTCTTTGAAAATTGTCACTTGATGCGAGTCGAGATCGAGAGTCGACTCATATTTCTGAATCGAGTCGAGTCATGTCGACTCACCTAAGTGAGTCGAAAATCAAATCCCTAGTATAAAATCCAAAAACCAGTTCGTCCGCCAGTGGTACTTTTGCCACCTAGCATATACACTGATTTGAATTATATTTACTGTTTAAGTCCTATTTGGTGTAGGACATTACTGTCAGCCACACAAATGAACAGAGATTGTCCAACATGTTTTTGAAAATCTTTACAATCATCCTTAGGTTCTTGTTGGTCCTCGAAGCAGGGTGTTATTCTTAGTCACAAATAACTAGAAAAATAATAAATGCTAAATTGGAAGAGTTTTTTTTTAATAAAAATTTTGCTTAACGTCTCTTTAACAACTATTGGTCATTCAAGAGGGTTTTACCCTCCATTCGCCGGAAACTTGCAAACCAGCTACCCACATTGACCTCACCGGGCCTGGGTTGGGCCGGAGAAAAGAGCCAACGATATGTGGTGTTCCCATGTGGTTACCCATCCAAGTACTGATCATGCCCGACGTTGCTTAACTTCAGTGATCTGACGGGAACTGGTGTATTCAACGGGAAGAGTTTTCTATTCATTGTCCAAAGATGATTTAGAAATTGATTACAATCTCAAATCGGCATCATTTTCTAAAATGCCGAGGAAGCATTTCTGTGATGTCCCTTTCTGTTGAAGTGCCTACTTATTTGTTTTGTGGGTTGTCAAATATTATTGCTTTTCTTTTCATATTTTGTTCTTTTTTTTTATTCTTTTCTCTTTTTAGGATGACAAATGTACACCAAGCATGTTGTCAATAATATTTTTTATTTGTTTTCAATGTTTGTCTTCTGGTTGAATTATTATATTTTAAGAAAATATTACATGACAAGTACACCTATTATTACAAAATATGTATTTCGCCCTCGTGTGGATCATACAGGGTGACATATTTATTGTGATGGTGGGTTTCACTCTTGGAAAATGAAGAAGAGAGATGATGATTTATGGAATGAATTTCGAAATGCAAAATCAATTATTTTCGTATAGAAGAATTAATTGATTTTGGTATCAAGCACGACAATAGTAATGTCATAGAAGTGCCCCTTCTTTATTCAAACGTTTCACCTAACCTGGGTTACAGCAAAACTAACCTTACGAAGGCAAAAAAAAAAAAAAAANTTTTTAAAAAAAAAAAAAAAAAAAAAAAAAAAAATGGAATGATAATATCAAGCGGGGAGAAGAAGTGAGCGCTAAAGGAAAAACACAAATAAGGTATAATGTCGAAGACTAACGGGGACCAGTCAAAAAAGACCAGATAAAGTATGAAATGATGTTTTGTTCAACACTTATATTGAATTCGGATTTCTAGTGATCAGTTGAAGAATAAAAGTTAATGGACATATCTCCGGAAAGAAATTTAGAATCCTTGTTTAAACTTCAGTTTTTTTTAAATTGACAACTGGAAAATGCTTTTTGGTTTTGACAGTACATTTCACGGACACTCAGTCTAAATGATGTTATGAAATGCTATATCCACTGCTGTTCAAGGAGATATTATATTGGGGGTTTTATGACAATATTTAATCATCACAGATATAACGATGATTGTTGATGAGCCTGATAGTTGCAAAGTATGACAACGCATTTAAAAAATTTAAGGTGTTTTTTTTTGGACTTTAGCGAAATGAATTTCATTAATACATCCCACTAAAATATTTATTCAGGGGAGTAATATATTGTAATGTTTCAGAGGATACAAACCTCTGGAACACAATAAATTACTTAAAAAAAGTAAAGGATCACTGTGTGTGGATACAAATTTATCCAACAGCGGAGTTGAATTGTTGTTTTGGATGATGAATGGTGTCAGAACATGCACGCCTATTGTGGTTATTTTTGGTACTTTTGGACTAGTTTGGTCCTCAATTCGACTACAAAATTGACCATCAATATTATTCGAGGAACATGTGTCAGTATAGATATGTAGATAGGTACATCAGATGCTCCGTCATATCTTCTCACAAATAAATAAAACTTTTCAATATCAGTATAACTTTACAATGGTAGACATGAGTAGTGAGTACTCTTAATAACTTTTTAATTACAATGATGATGAATTATCATTAAACTCAATGGCTATGTTCTTTGTAAAACAAATTAACAATTAACAATGTTGTCAGGTAATAAAATGGATAGGAATTTACTTTACCTATGTTTGTATGTATAGTTTATGACAAAAGTTAGGATTGTTTACTTTAAAGTAATATAAAGTAAGAACAGTGGCGGTCAGTGGAATATAACGTTGAGGGTCTGTGAAGAAAGTGAGAATCCAAACAATTTGTCTTCCAATCCTCTCCTGCTGGTTTATTGTAGGTTTAAATATTGGCTTAATACATTTTTATATGATTTCATGTGCTGCCCAGTAGTAGGTTCTGTATCCACTACCCAATTAATACAATAACGAAAGAAACGTTGTCATAATTATATAACTAATCAACTTTCAACTGAGAAAATTTCGTCATAACTGTGGCTCGAACCACCGACCTTCAGTATTCCATATCTGTTAACAAAAACTAACATTTTTAGCGCGTTTTAGAAATGAAGAAACGAACTTCATCTTCCTTGAAGAGATTTTTGTTTTAGTGACACCAAAAGGGTTCATTTTGTTATAAAGTGCAATATAACTTTTCATTGTGCTATGTAATTTGGCATCTCCACTAAAAAAATCAAGCTCGATTTTTTTTTTTTTGTTTCAGTATTGGAATCGAATCTTTATCGAGTTTTAAATGATTTTATTGTGAGATTCACTGAAGGGAGTCTAAGTGAGAAGTGTGGGGATGTTGTGCACTATGAAATGGTGTAATAGAGTTTCATTGACCCACTAGAACCCCTTTTTTTATATTGAGAAATAATGGGAGAACCTCTTAATTTCAAAGTTTGAACTGTTAGTACATTTTGACTTACTTATTCAATGAACTCCAATCTAAATAAATTTACAATAATCAAACTTATTGAACATTGAGACTAACCTGAAACATAAAGAAAGAGGTATTTTATGTTTAAGTAATTTATGCATTATTACTTGGCCCAGTTGAGTTACCTGGCCCAGTTAAGGATTTGGACGAAAGCCTCAGACAAAAAGAAAGTTATTTTCGCATATTATTTCATTAACCCCATTCATCTGCACAGGGTTTTTAGGAATATAATAATCCTCAGATTTTTGAAACATAGATTTTTATTTATTGGCACTCCATTAATCACTCTTGTTGTTTGTTGGCAACATATTCCCTCCTCGAACGTATCTACCCAGTTCTGCCTGGATGAATGATTCACACTATACCTCGAGCATTTTTCAGGGTTTAGGGAAAATTAAGTTTGGAAGAAATAAAAAAATGAATGTCATTGAACATGCCAAGAACATCAATTAATAACTTTTGAGTCACCAGTAAACATTTGGTTACATTTTAAGGTTTTTAGGAAAATTTTGTTCAATCTAAATACTATGTGATATTCAACGTGTTAGAATATCACCAGAAAATCCTTTTTTTAGTTAAAGAACTATTAATTCAGGATTATTTATTCTATGTTTTGACGGTTACATTCTCAATGGCAGCTTAAAAAAATTTCTAAAAATAAAACATTCTATTTTTCAAAAAGAAATCATTATTATTTGAACAGAATAACAATTTATTATGATTATTTTAAAATAGGTAAAATTTAAATTAAAACAAACTTAAATAAAAAAATCCCCATGACAAATATTTTCCCTTAAAAAAACGATAATTGGATTTTGTTTTGTTTTATTTTTGAACAGCTATTATAAAAAATAAAATAATAAATATTTAAAGTTAAAATAATTTATAATTAAATAAAATAATGAGAGTAATTATTCACTTTAAAGAATCTAAAAATAAATTTCTTATTTTGGGGGTAAATGAACAAAAAAAATTTAGTATTTTTTGTTTGTAAAAAATAGGTAATCTCTCCCCTTATTTTTGAAGAAAACAACCCTTTTTCTTTAGATTTTAACTTTTTTCTAAAAAAAAAATATGTTTTTGTGTTTTGAATTTTTAAATTGAATATACCTACAACAGCAATGATGGAATCAAATCAAATGATATTTTGTTTTTAAGGCATTATAATACATATTGAATACACCAGTTCCCATTCGATCACTGAAGTTAAGCAACGTCCAGCGAGGTTGTTCTATGTCGGTTTCCACGTGGGTTCGCGCCCTCGTGATGCTGGCTATTTTTCCGGCCCAACTCAGGCTGGGTGAGGTCAATGTGGGTTGCTGGTTTGCAAGTTTCCAGCGAATGGATGGTAAAACCCCCGTCTTGAATGACCAATAGATGTTAAAGAGACGTTAACCCAAATTAAAAAAAAAAAAAGTAACTCACAAGAGAACAGCACAACAATTGAAATCTAATATTCATAATTTAGAAATGAGAAAACAATCGTTACCTCCATTGAAATCTCATCTATTATGGAAATAATACTCGAGATTTGTATGGAGGTAAAAATTGTCTATACTCATTTCTAAATTATAATTATGGAAATATTTAAATAACGTTTGAATCAAATTGTAAAAAATTACTATTTTGTATAAAAAAGAGTAAAACAAAACACTAAACAAAAACACACTATTAATAATTATTTACATAATTTATTTTAAAAGTAAAATAATATTACTGTTTCCTCTGAAGAGTTCATATTTTATATTTAATGTTTTTTTTTCTTTTAAACTTCGTACTTTTCCTCCAGCCAGAGATATTTGGCCTCAACTTGAACGAAAGAATTTTTTAAAGAAAATATCCAGGATAAGTTGGTTAAATTGGGATACTATGTCAAGTAAAACTATAATGAAGGTTGAAAATTACTATATCTTCACTTGACTAAAAAATATTAAAGCTGTTAAAGAGCTAACTAGTTTCGTCATCTCCTGACAACATCATCAGGAGAGGACGAAAATAGTTAGCTCTTTAACATCTCTAATATTTTCTAGTCAAGTGAAGTAGTAATTTTCAACCTTCATTAAATATCCAGGAGTTATATTTCAATTTTACTATTACGAAAATTAGTAAACAAATTTTGACATTCTAGTTGAAAAAAGAACAAAACTATCCAGGACTCAATACCTTGAAAATGAGAAGTACCTCTGACCTAAAAATGTTTGTCGCTTTATACACTTTACCCTATATGCAAATCAGCACGTGCTGCTACAAACTTTCGATAATAGTACCTAATATTATGATGGAAAGTGTACGGACTTCCTAAATTCATCCCTTCCTCTCTTCACGCAACTCAAATCTTTTGTTCCCAATTTAAACTCCTAGAAAGGGTATAATTTCTTCTAAAAATAACATTATTTTATAGAAAATAACAATAATATTATAGGGAAGGGTGATCTATGAAATAAAAACCATATAAAAGAAACTACAAAAATAATAAATAGACAGATGGTCAGCCATTCCGTTCGTGTCACCCACACATATAACGAAAACGACCAGTGGTCATTTTTAGAGAAGAAAACTATTTCTAATAAGGGATTTCTGATAATAAAAATTTGAAAATGACATTATATATTAATTTGGAACTAATCAATGCTTACTCAGACTATTTCAGTCTGTGCTGATGTTGGAGAAGACTGATGATGAAAGTCCATGGAGAAGTTGAGATGCTACAAAACAGTTTCAATAACTTGGACATAGATAAAGAGATAGAACAAAGACGATCAGAGAATCTTATAATTTAGTCTAATTTTGATCGGGATGGCTGAATTTAATTTCCATTGTAATGTAAAATAACCGCCAAAAAAGGAAGTTTTGAAATTTCATGCCAAACTGAAAACTGAGGCACCCCAATGCGTAATCTATAGTATCCGAGACCGACTGATGGACATACAAAGCACACACCCATAGTAATATTTTCTAAAAGAATTGTGTATTTCAACAACGACGTGGGTGCTAAGAATGTTGGAAATATAGACTGTGATCCAAATAATCAGAGCCAGGAAGATGGACCATATTGAAAAATTATTGTGTATCAGAGAAATCAGCTGATTGCTGATTGATCACGTGGGTCCTGAGTTACCAACGGACACCCAACAATAACAACAACACCAAACAGTCAGTTTCCTCGAAAATGTCTACGAAGTAGACGAAACTCGAGTCGTAAGTGAAAAAGTAAGTGAATCCTCGTCATAAATAACGGTAGTGTTTTTTAAACTTATTGGTGCTTTATCATTGACCTCGGTCGGTCTAGTTTAAACACGATAAAATAATTCTGATTTTGATGAAATATAACACTGATTTTGATGAAATATAACTCTGATTTTGATGAATTCTCGTATGAAAAATCATTGTATTTATTTGTGAGCGCAAAAAAACGACATTTAAGTGAGTGAGGTCTACAGTTCACAGAACCAGTAGTAGTATCTATTACGTGGTTGGAAAGTGTTTCTCAGTTTAGGGTAATAATATGAGCGAGCAAAACGTTGATTTATGATTATGAACGCCACCCTCATCTTAATTAAGTCATTTATGTTCATTGCTCTCTTACTATTTGTAACTTTTGATTTAATAGTCTTGTGTGACTCGATGTGGGTCTATGGAGTTACGATTATTTATTTGTCGTGTGCTGTATATTTGTGATGAATTTTTCTATTAACTTTTGTGCTAATTACAGTACTGGCAGCAGGGATTTGAAATCAAAAGGAAGAAGAACACCTTTTATTGTGTATTATTTATATAGATTAATGGACAAAATGAAATGTTGTTTTCTATGGATCAGAAACTAAATACGAAGGAGAAGAGAATGGAGAATGTGGTAGAGAATGGAGAAACTCAGAAAAAAGTGACAAATGAAGAAGTGCTACGAATAATTGATGAAAGGAGAACAATACTACCATAAGAAAGAGGAAAGCAAATTAAATAGAACATATTCTTCGCTTTGTAGGAAATGTCTACAAAGAAGAATTATGGAGGGAAGGATTGCAAGAGTAAGAACAAAAGCAGCAGCAACGGAAGAATGAGATTTGGAATGTTGACTGACATTAAGAAGGACCGTTTTGTTTTTCTTGGCGTTGCAAATTAAGAGTTTTTTAGGTTGTGCCGAAACCAATCTTAGGATAGCTAGAGAAGGTTCCGTTGAAACCTGTCTTACGACGGATAGGCATATGAAAGATAATATTGATTCAAAGAATCTCAGGAACTTTGAGTTTGTGGTTCGGTCATCATATTGGGTCTTGAAATTAGAAACCGTTGTTGGTTTAAAATGTGAAGATAATAATTATTTCTGGTCTGAGCTTTTAATGTCACTTGATGCATGTTTGTGGTGGTAGTCTGAGTTATTACTAGTCCAACACAATACCCCAGGGGGTCCTTCCGGGTTCTGCGATTCCATTTGATCATCCCTATCTACTTTGGTTAAGAGGGTTTTTAAAACAAAATTGTGTTTTTTTATTTGCTTTCAAATATCACTAAATTGATTTCTTGGAAGCCATACATTTGATCAATTTATGAATAGACGGTACCTTATTTACAATAAAATGATAATGTTTTGATTATGTTAATGTTACAGGACCTCAAATTGGTCCGGGGAGCCATTTTCTTTAAAAGACAAAAATACATAAATTTATTTTAGAGTGTACAATTTTTTTTTTTACCTCATCATCATCATCATCAGTTTTAAAGGTATACATCATACACTCCTCTTGGAAGCTAATCATTGACATGGCCACTCGATATTTTAGTAAGCGTTTAAATTGACAATTTTATTTATATGTTTTAGTCCATTCCCTCCGTCCTTCATATTTGTGTTCATTCCATTAATATTGACTCTATTAAGATATATTTCTATTTTAAATTGTTTGTAAATGACTAATAAATTTCAATTTATCTTCAAAATTAGAGAAGTCTGCTTTAGTATGGTTTATAAAAGATATACTCATTATGCTTACCTAGCTACTCTGTTATGAGCGACCCAATAAACAATTAACCGTCTATTGTGATAAGACATCGAGAATGAGCCTTGTTTGCCTGAGTACATATCATCCATTTGGAATTCTATCAATCATTGTACCATTGACTGTATTTTTACTGAAGAGCACCTTACACAAAGGAATGTAAAATGAAAATGGTCTTTTAAGAAGAGCTCACTAGATTTTTAGCTGATTTTGTCAATATCGAAATCAAATAAAATTGAAGACGAAAAGGAATGTAAAATGTAAATGGTCTTTTAAGAAGAGCTCACTAGATTTTCAGCTGATTTTGTCAATATCGAAATCGAATAAAATTTGAGACGAAAAGGAATGTAAACTGTAAATGGTCTTTTAAGAAGAGCTCACTAGATTTTCAGCTGATTTTGTCAATATCGAAATCGAATAAAATTGAAGACGGAAAGGAATGTAAACTGTAAATGGTCTTTTAATATGAGCTCACTAGATTTTTAGCTGATTTTGTCAATATCGAAATCGAATAATGAAGACGAAAAGCCGAATCGTTTCTAAATAATTATATTTCAAATACATCAATATGTTGAAGGCTACGTTTAATATCACAATGTCTCTCAGGAAAAATAAATAACAATTATAAGCGGGCATTGAAAACATTTGATAACACCAACTGACATCAAGTACGCGGTGTATACTTAATCAATATACATAACTCGTACACCTGTTAATGATGGAGACCTCGTCTTGACAATGAGGTTTGAGGAAGACAACACACAATTTTCCTCAAAAAGAGAAAACCTTCAAATATTTAATGTTTCGTAAGCATCACTCAGTATCGTGGCGACAATTGATTAGTCAAGGACAGTTAAATGTAGTAACTCCGATATTCCTGAAAACTAACCGTCTGACAATCAGCTTCACTAGCTCAGATGGCTGAGTGCATTGGTAAGCATAAAGGTTGATGGTAAGAACCTAACTCTAACTCCTTCCCCACTCTTCGAAATACTGGTCACAATAGATCTAACTAAAGGTCGCAGTGATAATTGCAATCTCAATAATGACCTGCAACCAGTTTCATAATAATAAATACAAACCGTCTAGAAATATTTTTCTCTTGTACGCGCTTTTGCACCTTTGACCATTTTAGACTTTTTTTCGACGGTCTTAAATCGGTGTTGTCAATATACTTATTTACTGCAAACAGTACGCGATGGTCAATACCTCCATCCGACAGCGTTCTTTAATAGTGGCTATTTCGAATAAAAGTTTTAATACTCGATTAATTGTTTTGCTATGGCGAGGACGTGTCCCGCCCATATTATTTTATAACAGTTTGAGGCATGACTTCTAAATGTGTTGAATGGTTTGGATTTATTAACATTCAAATGGTGTCAATATAGATGTTTTTTTTGGAAGGAAATCCAACCCAGGATAACTTATGCTACAAACCAAACATTATTTTTTGTGAAAGACAAAAAAAAAAAAAAAANAAAAAAAAAAAAAAAAAAAAAAAAAAAAAAAAAAAAAAAAAAAAAAAAAAAAAAGTTAAAAGATGCAATGATAGAAGAAGTGTGGTAGGAGACAATTAATAAAATATGATATCATCCCCAAGACTTCCTTAAAAAATAGGAAATTCAAAAATTAAAAAGCTGAAATAACAAATCATAAATTACAAATATTTTTTTTTTTTTTAAAAAAAATTAATTTATTTATACATTTTCATAAAAAACAACACAAATTTGTAAAACTAAAAATAAAGAAATCGAGAAAAAAAAAATTAACACAGCATTGAATTGCATCCTTAGTTGCTTTAAAAAGGAGACTTTGTTCTTTAAGGGTTCCGCACCGGAAATGTGATACCAAAAGAATCTTATACAAATGAGTGTGAGATGTCTTTTCCTCTGTCTGTTTGTCAATAATATTAGGGGACTCTAGTTGAGGAAAATTTAGTATTGGAATGCAGTTGAAAATTGCGACAACTCAAATTTCCTAGAAATGTAAAACATCAAATTGTGAAAAGGTGCTTTTTATTCCGGTTCGAAAATAATGGAAAACGGTAAAAAAATAAAACGCCAAATGAGCATGCTCGAGCACCATAAAATACAAAACAGTAAATAGATTTTAAAAATTCACACCCGCCGAGATGACCTTTGAGAACAATCAGTCCGTGTAAGAACTGCACATGTTATTGGCCGTTTTGGGGTACACTCCGAGTAGGGAATCGACGGAGAAGATTTTTTTTTTTTTTAAAAAAAACTTTCAAGGTTTATGCGTGTATATCTAATGCATACAGAAGGTAAATGTACCGAAGTGATAATGGATTATTTATTTTTTTAATTTGGCTTAACGTCTCTTTAACATCTATTGGTCATTCAAGACGGGGGTTTTAACCTCCATTCGCTGGAAACTTGCAAACCAGCTACCCACATTGGCCTCACCCAGCCTGGGTTGGGCAGGAGAAAGGAGCCAATGGCACGTGCTGTTCCCAAGCGGTCACTTATCCAAGTACTGACCACGCCCAACGTTGCTTAACTTCAGTTATCTGACGGGAACTGGCGTATTCAACGTGGTATGATCGTTAAGATTTAAGTTAACCTAATTCTAAAGAAAGAATATTTCCACCCCTAAAATCAGATCAAAGAAGTCGTATTTTTAAAGAAATCCTGCTAAAAAAGAACTAAAATTCTTCCCTTATTTCAGTATTTTTCATATTATAAATTAACATTTTTTTCCCGTATTTTGTTCGGTTCCTGACTGTTGGGAGTGGGTGGAAGTCATAATTTATCTCTCTGTGAAACATTAGATTAACTTTTGAGCTCGTGTCATTTAAAAATAAAAAAATCTAAATTAACCATTATTTTTTTTTTCGCTTAAAAAATTATAATAAGATATAGGTAGACACGTTATCTAAATTATGTACTGTCTTTTTTTTAGGGTTAATTTTTAAAGATGATATTAAACAGAACCTCCTCGCCCGCTATGCAAGCTCACGCTACAACGAGCGAATTCAAGCGACTAAGCGGAAAAAGCTTCAAATCCGACTTTAATTGTCGCTTGAAGTAGCTCATATCAGCATTTAATCGCACATAGTCGTCCTGAAAGAACAAACGCACTTATTGTTATTAAATTCTTAAGTTTGAAAACTAAAGTTGTCTATTGTCATCATAAATCACTATCTTCGAGGCTAATTATTGACAAGGATCAACTTAGCATGTCAATTACTACAATATGATATCAGTGATACCTCATTAACACATCATAATATGAGTTGTTTTCAGAGATGAGCTAGACTCGTGAACTGGCCAGCGTCTATGGTCCGTTGAATACACCAGTTTGATTACTGAAGTTAAGCAACGTCCAGCGAGGTTTTACCATGTGGGTGTTCGAGGTTTTACCACGTGGGTTCGCGGCCTCGTGATGCTGGCTATTTTTCCGGCCCAATCCAGGCTGGGTGAGGTCAATGTGGGTAGCTAGACTCGTGAATTGATTCTTAGTTCTGATGTTGCGAATTCCAATTTCGTACGGAGTGAAATTTTCTGACTTTTTTATTTGCTTCAAAAATGACTTGACTTTAAAAGAATGTGTCATGAAGTGGTTTCAGGGCTCAGAACTCTTTCAAGAACAAATATATGATAAAAATAGCCTTCATATTTTGAAGGATCTTCAAAATCTTCATTCCCCAATATTTATTACAATTTACAATCTAATCTCTCTTTTGTTCTTCTTTTTTTATAATATGAATTTATTGATGTTTGATTCCTGATTAAAAAATAATTTATATAAAAAGGAAACTATTAAAATACAAGATAAATAATCAATAAATTAAAATATTAAAATATCTATTTTGAACATTTAACATCGTCAGAGATACTAAGTGACAATGATAAGACTGTCTATGATGGCGCCCCATAAATTGTTTATGAGGAACCATTTCTAAGGTGACATTTTATTGTTTAACAAGGAGATGGGTCTAAGAAGACCTACCTCAAATAAAATATTTTAAATTAGAAATAGAATAAAAAGATAAATATAATACAAGCCCAATAAATGATAGATAACACTGGGTAAAGTCTGTAAAAGGAAGGTTTTATGCAGGAAATAATCAAATTTAGACAAGATCAGGAGGATACTGACAATATTATTTGTATTAAGTTTCATTTTACAAAGTTAGAAAATTTCAAACACCTTTCTATAAAAAATCAGGAGCATATTGACAATATTATTTGTATTAAGTTTCATTTTACCAAGTTGGAAAATTACAAACACTCAAAAAAATATTGTCATTAAGATGTTTTGGATATAATTAAGAAAATACAACCCAAATTGAGAAAAAACACAAAATACAACCCAAATTGAGAAAAAACATTGCAATTCATAATGATGTTTTTACAATGTTTGACGGCATCAGGCTGTTCTCAGTTGGAAGAAGGTCGATAAATACAGGAGGATATTGTCGACAAAACGAAATTTAGTCAATTTCTCGAGCGAACTTTATATGCAGAACTAATTGTGAAACATTGAAACCGCTCAATGAGAGAAAGAAAAACGACCACATCGCGAAGTGTATTTGCGAAATGCTCAAATCCCGAAACTAGGCAATTAAGTACATTTTTTGAGCAAAAGTAAAATTTCTATTTAAAGTCAACCTGGATTGTCTGAAGCATTTTGCAGAATACCTCGAAATCGCTCAATAATAATATTGAGCGATTTCGAGCTCATAGCCTACTTTATGCATCATCACTGTCATCAGAATTGCCAAGAATACAAATGATTAAGGTATAGCGATTACCTCAGGGGATCCAATGGAGTTCGTCTTAAAATTAAACAGGGGATGATTTTAAGCGACTTGAGGTCACACGGTCCAGAGGAAGATGGACCGAAATGTGGATGGACCTAAAGGAATGGACCGGGATAGTAAACCATGGAGAGCTAAAAAAGAGGTGCAGAGAATCGAGTAGAATAGAATGCGCTACAATTAAATAAATGAATATATATATATATATATATATTTTTTTAATTTGGCTTAACGTCTCTTTAACTTCTATTGGTCATTCAAGACGGGGGTTTTACCCTCCATTCGCTGGAAACTTGCAAACCAGCTACCCACATTAACCTCACCCAGCCTGGGTTGGACAGGAAAAATGAGCCAACGATAAGTGGTGTTTCCAGGCGGTCACCCATGCAAGTACTGACCACGCCCGACATTGCTTAACTTCGGTGATCTGACGGGAACTGGTGTATTCAACGTGGTATGATCGTTGGCTAAATGAATGAATATTGATTAACAAGGAAGAGAAGGAGACGTTCATGTTCCTCAAATCCGGCACTGACTCTTACAATTTTCTATATCCTCCACTAACTTCTGGATTAGAATTTATTTGAAACAATAAGTGATAAAATTACATAAGAGAAAGCGAAGATACTCGCTTTTATTTATCATAGAGCACACAATATAAATATAGGAACGTATCTTTAACAATATTGTTCAATAATGCAAGAAGATAATGCATATTAATGTAAAACTATCGTGCAAATTTTATGCACAAGGTGTCTTCAATATATTGCATCACAAATATCAATTCATACCAACATTCCTCGAATCCGAACTCACTGCGTTAGGTCTACAGCCAGGAAACATCTATTTTTAGATGCTGACGTATCCGAATTTCCGACTCAGAAGTGCTGAGGAGGGGTTTTGTTGGGATATTATCTAACTTCCTATTCCAGGACTACAACCATGTATCTAAGTTTCAATTTCATCGTCCCTTAAACAACTATTCTCACCTGAGTTTATTGTTTATTTTTCTACACTTGACATACCATTACCCCGAAAATTTGGTATGCTCACAATGCTTACACCACATAGGTTTTCAAGTTAAGGTTCAATTGCCAAGACAGTCTCCTTGATGGATTTTGGACGAGCTCTCCTCTGGAGTATTGATAAAAATATACCACTTTAAATGAATAACGTGCTGCCACCAAATATTACATGAAAGGTGAAAGGCTATTGCCTCGCTTTTCGCACAAAGTGATGTTTCCCAGCAAGGTGTGTAGATTTTGAGATCAAAATGATCTGCTACGACTCCAGTGACCATGACTGCAGCTGTCACGGAGATATCAAAGTCAGGGATGATGTTGGCTCAGACATTATCCCTGACAGCGTCGTTGCCTTGAAGTTTCAGTCCAGTAATATCAATAGTTTTGTTTGACCTAATGCTTATCGAAGCTCGAGTCTCGGTTTTGCAGATGATAAACTTGTTGATTCATTCTTGTGTTGGCCGTCCTTTGGAAACGAATACAAGCGTACACTTATGCACGACTACGACCGCCTGTTCCATGTGAAGATAGGTTCTATTTATTTAGTCGCTCGTGATAGCTTTTCGCCTATAGTGACGTGAGCTTTAATCGCTTCCAAAGGACGACCGCCCTTAGACCCACACCTAAGTCTTATCTTCTCTTACTATTGAACCTATATAATTTATATTCAAATTTGACTTACATCGTTCTCCGATGGTTTTTTACATCGTATAGTTATACTATCGGGTTATATTGGCAACATCTGAAAGCTCCACAAATTTTGTGCCGCACTGTTCTAAGGTGAATACCAAGCAAGCGTGTTTTTTTTTTTTTTTTTTTTTTTTTTTTTTTGTTACAAACATGGTTTATTGTACTTTATAATATTTTTATTCTTACTTTACCATAATTTAACATTAACACTTTTTATAATTTAAATAATATATTATTATCCATACAATTATACAGGGTGATTGCCAATAATAATCATCAATGTGTCGACAGGGTTGCCATTTCCAGCATTATCTATAGATTCTATACAATGAAGATGGTAATTGATAGGAACTAAATAAATAAGAGAGTATATTAATGAGTCACCCTCCATCCTTTGGCTTGACTAGACTGATGATGAATCGAATGATTCGAAACTAGTTTCTTGATAAATAATTAGAAATGGTGTTTTGTTTTATTTTTAAAGTTATTATAGATCAGTGAGTGGGAATTCTTCTCCTTGCATCTATGCCAAACTCCTCAATAACCCTAACTAGTAGTCACCTACTCATTTGACCGGGGCTAGAATAATATGTGCTAACGATTTACCACGTTATCAGTTATCCGTTTGTGTCAGATAACGTTGTGCATGGTGAGTACTCGAATGGGTGCTTACCCTGGTATACCACGTATCCGTTGATTTTACCGAGTGCTCACTCAATCTCGTGAAGCAAACTGAGTAGATGTTGTTGTATGGGGAGATACGGCAGGGGAAGTTATACCCTAGTTAGCCCAGTAGTAAAAGAAACCATAGCTGCTAAAAATTATACGGATTCCAACGATAGATCTCTTTGGTTATGGTCACAATAAATCCAAACAAAGGTCGCACTGCAATCGGTCTCAGTGGAGACTTGCAACCAGTTTTACAATAATATACCTGTTTATGACTTCTGAGACCGACCCTCATTCAAATTTTCCTCGAGGTGGATACCTGAGTTATCTCTATTATGGAAACCTTGAAATAACCAGGAAAATCAATTATTTGTGAAAATTTCAATATTTTAGAAACAGTGATAATATCGCGTCAGAACTTAGTCGACCATGAACTGAATGGCTATGGTGTTGGTGCGCTACATTTATACATTACAACTATTTAGGAAAACCTTGCTTGAACAAATTTAAGGTCAATTTTTGTATGATAGGAACTCGCATAATTTTATTCCAGATGGCTTGAGGATTTGAATATTTAATAATGAAATCCAGATAGGGATCTCCAATCACCAGATGGACCAATTAAGAAGAACCTTAGAGCCACGGAGAATAAGTTTTCTACCTAATCAAGCTGAAAAGATGGCAATCTCTCGAATCAGAATTGGCCATATATTTTTTTTTAATTTGGCTTAACGTCTTTTTAACATCTATTGGTCATTCGAGACGGGGGTTTTACCCTCCATTCGCTGGAAACTTGCAAATCAGCTACCCACATTGATCCCTGGGTTGGGCCGGAAAAATAGCCAAAATCGAGAGGCCGCGAACCCAAATAGACACCCGGTACAACCTCACTGGACGCTGCTTAACTTCAGTGATCTAACGGGAACTGGTGTATTAAACGTGCTATAGACTCTAGCGTCGTCATATTTTACTCACTGACACTTTTACTTTTGAGAGAAATTCACCACCTGTTTGTCCTTCGAACAGACTTTTCATTGTCCTTCTCTTACGGCCTTGTCAGATGACCTTCTAATGTTAAACTCCTGTACCCTAAAGCGTACATGATAATATTTATAATGTCATAAAACTCGGTATTCACTCTATACTTGTTGTGGACTAGAATTGACTGATTAGAACTAGTGGTTCAAGATGATCAGGTGTTCACCTTAGTGTTGTAGTCATTTATAGAAAAATATCTTGATCAAAATTAAAAAAATCATTTAAAAAAAAAAACAGGGGGGGCCCTCGAAAATCGAAAATGAATTAACACCAGCCATAACATATCAAAATTTTACGTTTCTACAACAAACCGCTAAAAAGATAAAAATGATTTTCAAAAAACAAAATATTTGGCCCCCGGATGGGCCAGTGCCCCAAAAACTATACAGTCAAAATTTGGTCAGAATCGGATTAAAATTGTGACTTGTATCGCCTAACAAACATACATACATATATACAAGTGCATTTCGGGATGTATACCGGGGTCAAAAGTGGAGTTCACTAACGTTCACAATTATTGGAACTCCAGAGGCCAGAGTTCTAGTCAGTCTGTGTATTGTATATAAATGGAAAAGGACATAATATGAGAATGAGAAGAATAAATACAGTGAACCCCGGGGTGTACATACCATGATTCAACCCTGGAGTCTCGATATGATTTCGGCCATTTCTGGTGCGCTGTTTACTCAAAATAGTTCTCATAACTTCTCACTCACCCTCATCTGTATTCTATTATGACAATAACCATTAATTTATTGTTAATAATTATATGAGCTAAAGAGATTTTTAGTTAAACATTACAGATAGTTGGAGCATGGGATGATGAGATTCAGAGATATTATAATAAAAGGGATGCGCTATACAGGGTTTCAAAAGATCCATTTAGGGAGGGGAGTATCTATTCATGAGTCTTTCATTGGCGAGATTAGAGATAAGCTCTTTCTAGGCTGTACTGCAGCATACCCATTACAGTGTGGCTCTCAACTGATAGGAAAGTTAGAGACACAATACTTCTCATTAAAGTGCTGGCCAAATAAGATCAACTAGAGCACTAAAAATCTGGAAAAAATATGAAAAAAATATATTCGCCATGAAAAAATAATGAAACATTTCCATGAACGTTAGTATGCTCATAGACAACCGCATATACTTACTTAGCATAGTGCATAGCTCTCGTCTTTGCGTAAATGTGTGCAAGGAAAGATAAATAAGCATGTGCTTATGGGAGTCTGCAGATCGAGAAAACTGTGGACATATTCACACCACCCTTATTGGTTGAAATCCAGGATCTTTTGTGAAACAGTGGAAAAATAGTTCAATTTTTGAACCACAAACCTTATTGACTATGTAAGTGATAATAGCGTTAGTCAAATTAAAAAAAAAAAAAAAAAAAAAAAAAAAAAAAAAAAAAAAAAAAAAAAANATCTATTATTAGAGAGATTTCGCAAATTTATCGTAATACTAAAACCATCCCGAAAACGATGTTGGGTCGAGTTTTCATCTCCGCGAATGACAAAAATTATCGGAGCTCGGTTTTCGTTTTGGGAGTTTTTGGTAAACGAAAAGGAAACTAGTTAAGAAAATCCCGTGCAGTTTAAAAATATATATAATTCAGTTATGATTTTTATGAAACTTTTTTTTCTGGCAAGTGTTCATTTTTTTAATTCTTTTTCATCCGAGTATTTGGTGTTTCATTGGAGTAATTAGTATTTGCTTTTCTGTTGTCTATCAGTCTATTGGGATGGAAAATGTTAAATGGGGATAGTACGTTAAATGTTTTAAATTTATATGAAGCTAAATATTTCAAACAATTTTGTTAAAACAAAAAGTTAAATTAGTCTCTTTTTTTTTTTTAATTTGGCTTAATGTCTCTTTAACATCTACTAGTCATTCAAGATGGGGGTTTTACACTCCATCCGCTGGAAACTTGCAAACCAGCTACTCATATTAACCTCAACCAGCCTGGGTTGGGCCGGAAAAATGACTCAATAATACGTGGTGTTCCCAAGCGGTCACCCATCCAAGTACTGACCACGCCCAACGTTGCTTAATTTCAGTGATCTGACGGGAACTGGTGTATTCAACGTAGTATGATCGTTGGCTAGTCTCTTTTAATTGTATTACAACACTAGAATTTATTGAACCTCAAGTTTTTTGAGTATTTCATATATAAGTCTTTCTTTTTGAATATTATGGGATAAGAGTGATAGGACCAAAAACATGATTGCGTTGTTTGTTTTGAAATGTGAAAAAGTTTTCTTTAATTATCCACTAGAGGTACTTGAGTTTTCGTTTTCGTATATCGTGGTGTTGCCAAATCTAAAAAAAAAAATTCCGCCTATGAGACACTAAACCCATAAACTTTTTCGTATTGACTATGAGGACATCATAACAGATTTGCGAAATCTCTTTATTAACCGGAAGGTATATAATATATCCCATAAGGTGATGTTAGGTCAGAAGAGCAGCAGAAATTATCAATGTGTAAGGCTTACTAACAGAGCTAACTGTCTTTTGGCACAAACCATTAAACTAGCGCGAATGACCTTCTTGTCTGTTCTAAAGCGCTTTTCCCAGACAAAATATAATAATAAATATAGACAATACGTCAAATTATTACTAATTCAATCAAATGGTAAACTACTAAGTCTACCACTTCACAAATGCACACATAGAGTGTTCTTTGAAAAGTAGTTGGGGAAGCAGAACTAAAGAAATGACCAAAGTAGATACAAGGACTTACAAAACCTCCACGATTTAATCCGTTCTGATTTTTTGGACAATGTGCTTTGTAGCTTTTCAAATCATATCCAGAACCTTGGTCTTTAACACGAAGAATAGACGCGCGGGGGATTGATTCATACAAATAATAAGTTTGTCAATTCAAAAAGGGAAAACATTGCCACCACATTAAGCACATTGCCCCATGGGAGTGCCATAGGGGGAGTTTTTTTTTGCATGTTGTGAATATGAGATGATTTAGCTTATGACTAACATTTCCCAGCACCCGAATATTTTAGCCAAATGTATCTTCATTTGATTCCACCACAAACCAATTATTTTTCTTTCGAACTGTTCCTCCTTTGAACGCCCTAAATTATAGCTTTCAGTGATCCTAAATGACAAAGGATGCGTCAATAATTCTTAAAAATATTAAAATGGACATTCTTGAGTAATCTACAATTTTATGACTTAATATTTTTAATTTCATTAAACATGGTAGAGTCTGATTTTAATGAGTTTATTGCTGATATCCGGTGTTATAGAAAGAAACATAACATAATATTTTAGAAAATCAAAACCTGAAATGTAATAACAGACGGACAGTTTTATTATATGAACAGACACGGATAGTAAACGGGTCACTTTGATATAATAATTTAAAGTTAAATATTTTAGATCCTTGCCGGCGCGCCTTAAAAGTCTTAAGGGTGCTAGTTGCCTAATAAAATGAGACAAATAAAACGTCTACTCATCATGTTATTTATCAAATACTATTATAACAATAACCTTGTAATAACTTTGTCGCTGCAACAACAATTTGAAGATGATACCATGGTTGCTTTCATATCATATTATTTATCAAATACTATTATAACAATAACCTTGTAATAACTTTGTCGCTGCAACAACAATTTGAAGCTGATACCATGGTTGCTTTCATATCATATTATTATAACAATACCCTTGTAATAACTTTGTCGCTGCAACAACAATTTGAAGCTTATACAATGGTTGCTTTCTTAGTATATTATTTATCAAATACTATTATAACAATACCCTTGTAATATCTTTGTCGCTGCAACAACAATTTGAAGGTGTGATACCATGGTTGCTTTCATATCATATTATTTATCAAATACTATTGTAACAATACCCCTGTAATAACTTTGTCGCTGCAACAACAATTTGAAGCTGATATCATGGTTGCTTTCATTGATAAACTATAAGGTGGTGTTTTATAAATGGTGTGCTATATTGAAAGGATAATGGATAGTAGGTATGTAACTGAGCACATACTTTTACTTACTCTATAGTAAGTAAAATGATTTTACTTACTATAGAGTAAGTAAAAGTATGTGCTCAGTTACATACTTGACAAAGGTTTTTTTTTCGAATTTGCTACTTGGTCTGGCTTTGTTTGGGGGTAAATCAGCCCCCTGAGGACAAATGCTGAGAAGCTCATCGATGCTACCCAAATTAACACGGCAAATTAGAAACGGGTGACTTGAAGACGCTCGTATTAACGTGAGCCTAAGCTGGTGGTCACGCGTATTGTTATGTGAGTCCCTAATAATAGAACAATGAATCACATTTTTCACATTTCCCTTGAAATGGGAAAATATCAACTTTTATCTGAGCACTCCCCTGATTTGTTCATTTTATATTAAACCTTTCATCATAACTCAACAATAAAGTCATACTTGTATATTAATTTAATAGTTATTTTTATTATTTTATTGTTTTATTGCTGGTCCAAGTCAATAGCATTATGTTTACGAAATCATAAAATCTAAGTGCCTCAGCATCTCCAATCTCCATTAACTATTCATCTTGTCCAATATGTATGAATCATATAATCGTATATACATATGTATAATGAATCATAGATGTTAAGCTTTTATGTCTTAATTTTTTTCCAAAAATTATAAGCTCTTTTTGTTAAGAACTATGATATTTACACCTTTTTCCTGGGAAAAAAATCGCATAACTAAATTGAAAAAAATAGGATTTAATGGAATTTACTGATAAACTTTTATACCCTATTCAAATAACCTCATGGTTTACATTTCAACTGCGTCAGATTTACTTTTTACAGAAATATTAGTATATTTAACTAGCATCCCCAGATCCCGGCTTCGCCCGTGCATATTTTACATGTGGTATACATATCATAGTTCGAAAATTGAGAAAGTAGGCGTGTACGCTGTTGTATGTATATACATGTATCATGCTATCTCTAATGTATTTCTTATGGGGATTGTTTACTTTTCGCGATTTCTTAAGATTAAAATTTAGCAAAATCATTTCTTACGTGGTGCAACTAAGGTCCCTGCCAAATTACAAGTCTGTAGCAGTAATAGTTTCGGCTCTACGTTGATCAGTCACTCAGGACATTGCCTTTTATATATATAAAGATTTAAAAGAATTTTTCATAAAAGTGATTAGATAATATAACACAAAAGCATATTTTGAAATGCAACAAGAACAACATCGCAAACACAATTCATAAATTTGAAAATTCAATTCCATGTAGAATATAGGCAGGCATGTAGTATTGATTCCCACTCAACTCAAGTGAGAAATTCACTCGACAACATATCGAATGACCAATTGGAAAGTTATAATGCTTTTAATATCATAAACTAGTCAATGAAAACCTTCTAATATGAAGAAGACAAGCACAATGCTTCAACAATAATAAAGATGTGGACAAACCAACATCATATACATAACTCACAATAGTGTATTGTGTGAGGAAGAAATAAGTAATAAGTCAACAAATACAAAAATCAAAAAAATGAATTGCAAGTCGTTTTTTTTTATATAAGAAATGTAGTTAGTAAAAATATTAACTGAAAATCTTCACTTATTATAATATTATCGTTTCTACACCACGTCCTTTGAATTAGCGGATGGTGGGTAAAACCCTCGTTCCAAATGTCCATAGATGGTAAAGAGACGTTAAGCAAAAAGACTGATGTATTCTTTCAATTATTCACCTTTCTTCTGCTGTATGCGAAACCCTTTGTGTATAAAATTTACTCCTGAACAATTTCAATATTTGACTGTGCATCCCTGAACTTAAATATTAGATACCACGCATATACCTACGTTAATACAAAATAATAACAGAATTAATACTATTGGGAAGCGTGTGAACAATGATAGACATATGAATAGATATGACCTGATGGTTTAAAGCTTTGATTTATATTTAGATTGACCTATGTTTTATGCAGAATACTTATAATGAGGAACGACAACACAGATAGACAGACAGACAGGCCAAGATAGACTAAGATGGAGACCTGTAAAGAAAGAAACAATATTTTCTTCTTTCTCTCTGTCAAAAATATTGAAATGAAGATATAAACTAACATTAAAATAATGTTTATTAGAATCGAAAGAAATTCCAACTATTTTTATAAATTAAAAAAAGAAAACTTTAGAAATTAACTTCAAGGATGATTATAACTGAATAAGTGAAGAGAAATTGAATAAGTAAAGAGATGGTCACATTTTTGTCCAGGAAAAAATCTGTAAGAAATTAAAGAAAATCTACAATTATCAAAACAAATAAAATCAACGATCAAACATTTTTTCATACAAAACTTTTTGGATATGAAAGATAGTGATGCTTAGCTACGAAAAACACCCAGATGGCCGGTTCTATGCTACAGGAACCCACACCATCACGTTTCCAGCCAACGCGATCAAGCCTTTCCGATTACCACATATCAACCTATTACTAACCTCATTGCAACCATGTTTGGAATAATTCCAAACCTGGATGTAAAAAATGGGAAAATAGTTGATTTTAAATGTAACGCCGCTACAGCAACAAAAGCCCCAAATGGGATTTACAAATTGCCTCTTGAGGCGACAAATAGAGGGGGGGGGGTGTACTTTCGATTGCTGGAGGTATTGATAAAAGGATCAAAGTAAGCAAGGAGGACATTATTAGGAGGATATTATTGTTCACTACATTCTTAAGAGGAATCAGATCATCATAAGAGGACGGAAATGAAGACAGTCTACATCAATATACACCTAATCAATCAATTTTCACGATCAAGCTATCTAATATTATGGATTTACTAAATGCAATAAATTTAAAAAGTACAGAAATCGTACTTCATTGCAGATTTTCTTGTTCAAAATTGCATTGAACAATACTCGAATCATAAATATATATATTAAAAGTTACACTTTAAAATGTATTAAAAAAAAAAAAAAAAAAAAAAGACAAAACAACAACAAGATTAATAAATATAATAAAAATAAAAAGAAAGAAACAAAATCAATAAATATACTTGAAAAACAAATCTAAAACATAAAAAATACATTCAAATCCTTTATAGGTATTATCTATGTAGGAATATCTGAAATAAAATATATAAAAGAAGAATTCATAAACCTATCGAATATTGACATGAAAATAATAAACCATGTACCAACAACCTACAACGATACAATCACCAAGAACAACATATGAATGAATAAAATATTTAAATAAAACTACAAAACATAAAGAAACTGATAATGAATATTGATTATTATTGAAGGAACTGATAAAGTCAATAATGTATGATTAGTAAATGATTTAATAGAAACTGGCGCTCGAACACCTAATTGAGACATTGGCAAACATCTTTTTTTACATTCTCACACCCTTTTTACGGATAAAATACAGATGTATGTAAATTATCTGAGCATAGTTCATTATCGTCTGAAGCTAGCTGTGAAAATAGAAAAGAGTCTTTATTTTTAAAATAACAATAATTGATTACAAAGAACTTTACAAAGCTGTGCTAAATATCATTTAGCTTTTCTTCATTTAGGAACCTATAGCGTTTTGTTTGAAATGTGAAAAAATAGTAGAATGTGTAAGTGTGTAATTAAGTATCTATGCTAGCTTATAAAGGGAAATGGCATTAACTATCAAAAAAAATCATCATAACTTTTATGAACCCCTTTAAGACTACAAGAATTTTTATAAAGAATAATTTGGCATCTTTTAAAACAGAATCATAAAGGAAAAAATGATGAAAAATGTAATGATTAATAAAAAAAAGTGGTGAACCAGCTCCATCCGTGATCCCCTTAGCCTACGGGACACGGATCGTATTATGGGCATGTGTTCTTGTGTTTTAATCCAAGTTGTGTTTGAGTATGATGCAAGTAATGGACTTTTATAAGTTCTTTTTAATCCACCGTTTCAACTTAGGTTCATTACAAATTGAAAATAATAAAAGAGCTCATAGACAAAATAATACAGAGGAACGAATGGAGAAGATCACAAATATGATGAATTCTGAAATGGTAATCCTAACTACAGCAGAATGAAATTAATTGTACCAAATAGAGATGTTACTGAAATAAGAAGTTACTATTTAGTATATGATAATGAAAGATGAAAGCTCAATTGAAAAAAAAGTTATCAGGAGAAATGTAATCAAAAGCATTCAAAGAAAGCAAAAAAACCGACAAGATAAATCTACAAACGAAAACAATAAAAAATGATTTGAAAAAACACAAGAACAAACTATGTACACCAGATTGTATCCACATTGGAAAGATAGAGAAGGCAACTTTGACAAGATAGATGATAGAGAATGGCGAAGAAGAAGAAACTGGTTGGAGTGTTGAGAATGAGTCCACTTTTTAAAATCAGTCGTAAACATTATAAAATGTATTTAAACAAAAAAAATAAAAGAGTTAAGCCACAAATTACGATCATACATGAGTAATAATTTGTACAATGTACCTATACTCCTATGTATAGGGTGTAACCAGTTCTTCTCAATATGGTCTAGGTTGTCCTTTGAAAGTCCTATGTTCGTGTCTGCCGAACGAATTGTTGAGAGGGGAAAGCCATTGTCATATCGGGAAAGAAAAATCAGTAAAAATAAATCTGCACATGGATTTATTATTACTGTTGTTAACTGGTTGTTTTATAATGTCTCTATGATAAATCTTCTTTTTGTGTTTTTCCTGTACGGTACCTTTCATAATATGGTACTGAAGGTAACGCTAAGCTACCGCAACCAACTGGGCGGTAAACATAGCAAATATATTTAAAATTGGTCAGCGTTAAACATTCTTGCTTTTTATTTATTTTTTAATTATAGCGTCTGCACTACATTAATGCTAGCGAGATTCAGACACCAATGCAGCAATTACTGACGCTCTCAAGGGAACCCCAATGTCTTAGAATTTTTCCGGCTTCACCGGCATACTGTTGTATAAGGCAATGGCCCTTATTATAGGAGATTTGAACATATAAGTCTCTCTACTGTTGAGGATCTTGAACAAAATACCACCCGAGGATCTGATCCTTTGATCTGGTATCCTCAAGAATACATTTTCTACCAGGTACTGTTTTTTTTCTGTTCGAATTCGATTTGTATCCTCAAAAACTTGAGGTCATTTTCTGGTCGATTGCAAATGTTCATTGTTTTTCAGAAAGGAATAAACGTAAATGAAATCTAATATCCTGAGATCAAATAAAGAAGGAAATACTCTATTTATATTTTTCCAGAAAACAGAGCTGAACGATAAATGGCACTTGGCACAATCTTCATATGTCATGTGGGAATGCAACGGCAGGATGCTTTCGGGACTCTGGATGGGAAAGTTGATGGACGAAGAAATCGGGGTATACAAAATGATCTTTTCAACCTCCCAGTTACATTGAGAATATTTTTAGACCGCTGTTGTTACTGTTTTCCCTCTTTCTTTTTGGTCTCAGCATATCATATTGTGGTATAATTATTTTGTTTCACTCTGTATTGTATACGCAGCAATGTAAATATTCTATAATGGAAGATATACAAGGTGACGACATTGCATTAGTTGACATTGTGCAGTTTGGAATAAGAACATCGTCGGTAAAAGATAAATGAAAATAGTAAGATGAGTGAGCACCTCTTTGCGTGAACTCAGCCAAACACGAGAAAAAGATCATCGTTGGCGTGACTTTAGTTCTTGGATGGAAGATCGATTGAATTTAGCACGTGTTTTCTTAGGGCAAAATAGTATGGTTCTCTAAAAACAACAGAGGTCCTAAAAAATCAGTATCTAATACCGATATGGTAGCGCATCTACTAAGTCCTAACTCATAAAACTTCTTTTCCATTTTGTTGTGTTGTGAAAAAGTCACGGCAAAAGTTGAATGGTTTCAGCATGATGAAGGTATGAAACGTGATTCATTTTATTCATACGTGACAAACTGAGTACGTGATGAATAAAATATATTCTTTTTTGTTTTTTGGGGTGTTCGCCAAACACCGTGACATTTCTGCCATTTATCGCTGCCAGATTTTACTGGAATATAGTTATTTCGTAAATCCTATTTTTTTTTGTCTGGAACCCATCCTGAGTTTCTTCATTAATAGTTTTTATTTTTTGAAACTTTGGAATCGGCCACAAAAAAAACCTCCCCCCCTTAATGTTTGATGTTTTATTCAAGGTACGTAAAATCCAAAATTCAAAGATCGAGTAAAAAATAGCTTTTTCTGGGTGGCACTTTTCCACTTATACCGAATTTAACTAAATTTGTATCGACCGAACTTTAATGAATTTGGTGTGTACCAAGGTCCCATTCTTTAATTGTAGACACATTCCGCAGAAGATTTTTGTAAAGCTGGACAACGATAAGAGAACGTTATTGAAAAAAAAAAAAAAAATAATAATAATAATAAAAAATAATAACTAAACAATTTTATATCCGTCTACAAATTTTGCTAAGAGAAAAATAATTTCATGTTTCATGAAAGAGACATGACATAATTATTTTCATTTCATGTCATCTGTCAGCTGAGATTGTCAAGAGTTAACAAGACACTACTGCTGTTCAGTTGTTTCCAAGGAAATATTTTTTTAATAATCTGTTCCATAATATCATGAGAGAGATGAAATATGAAATAAAGGTGGAGTCAGAAATATTAAAAAAAAAATATAGAAAGAGTAATATCATAATATTTATTATTATTACCAAGATATGAAAAAGGCGTGACAGACCAATGAATGGAATGGGTCTTAGGAAGTAGATACCAACATGAAGTTGGATATCTGAGTTACTGATGGTGTGATACTGACGCAGAGATACTGACTGACTTTGAAACAAATTAGAGATAAAAATCTTACTGAATGTTAATTTTTATGTAAAAAGAACTTTATTATTATGGATGTAAAAAATGTATATTTCTCTTTGATGCATTATGTCTCCATTAATAGGCATTCGGAGATTGCAAGATATTTTTATAATCATTTCAATAACGACATGCTATTAGCTACATAGAACATGACAATTAACTCATATTGCTACTACCTACTTGCTACTTGTCGCTATTATCATAGCTTCCCAATTGTTCTCCAGAGATTAAGTTATCCCCAAATATCCTGGTTGTGTTCTGGTCCAAGTATCCCAAGTTTTCTACCCGACCAGGAATCTAACCTAGTACCTTCCTGGAGCAAACCCAATGTAATGCGCACTCTATGCCAAGAGATGACTTTCTCAATTTTTACCTTGATCAACCACTAGGTGTGACTGAGAAATCACCGTTTTTATGCCGCAGAGCATCAACAACTTATTTAACCGGACAAGAAATGTGATTTTTCAATGATTTCATAATACCTATTCGCTTCAGTGATAATTTTATTTTTTCAGCTATAAATCTGATTCCCAGAGCCATGAAGTAAGGAAAGAGGAAAAAGTATGTTTAGGTAAGGGAGCCATGTGATATAGCAGCATTTTTCCTTATTTTATGAAAGCACACCTACCTTAAAAGATCATAGTCAAAATATTAATCTTTATATATAAAAGGCAATGTCCTGAGTGTCTGATCAACGTAGAGCCGAAACTATTAATGCTACTAACTTGAAATTTGGCAGGGACCTTCGTTGCACCATGTAAGTGTGCACTAAGAAAGGATTTTGCAAAATTTTAATTTTAAGGGGTAGAAATCGCGAAAAGTAAACAATCCCCATAAGAAATACATTGGAGCGTGAGAGATAGCATGATACATCATTTAAAATATGCGCGGGCGAAGACGCGATCGGGGGATGCTAGTTTTTTTTTTATACATTTATTTAAGTACAGAAACCCAATCATCCAATCAATGAATCTGTTTGAAACTTTTGTGTGATGTTGTTTGAGAGCTTCAACGCTACCCGTCCTATGATACGGATACTTACTCGTATTTACTTGTGTCAGGGCCATCCTTCCTCATCTAAAATTCTAGATTATCATCACAATAAATCCTTTCTTCACCCACTGCAAGGTGTAGACCTCTTTCACATTACGGCAAAGCATGCTTTAGCCACAAAAACCGAAATAAAAACCACTCTTCTCGTTTAAAGAATAGGTATTATACTCATAGAGATATGAGTGCCGACAAATACCAACAAAACCCAATTGTAAAATAATAAATCATAAAACATATCACAATAAAAAGATGTTACATATATTTTTTGCGGCATTCCAAAAGATCTTCAAAAAAAGAAATACTTGTCATCAGGATAATAATATGTAATTCTTTTGCAAACGTTTTGGGGTTTTTAAGTTGACAAGATCAAGTTATGACATTTAATAAAATGAAATCAACCAAGGGGAATGTTGACAAAGGACGAAAAGTATTTTTGGTTGACAAAAATATACAGAACATGTCTGATCACATTGGAAAATACTTGAAGGTATTATTAGAAAGGAAATAATTGAAAACGATATTTGTGATGATTAAGGTGGAAGAACAGAAGGTATTGCCGAAAACTCTCCAGAATGTGGTGAAAACTTTAACACCAAATCGGGTTCAGCAGTAATTCACTTCTAACACACTCCGGCCATACAAACAAGTGGACAATCACAAAATCTATCCCAAATGTCAGCAAAACTCTCCCAACAGGCGCCATCTATCATCAGTGTCAAAGAGTATTTAAGTCCAGGCCCGGTCTATACAGTTACTAAAGAAGTGGCATATGCAATAATTATGTAGATCATAGAAGAAGTATTGGTATCATCGGACACGATGAAACCCGAACATCGTACCGGATAATATTTCTAGTGTCATATGTAGATCATAGAAGAAGTATTGGCATCATCGGACACGATAGAAGCCGAACATCGTATCGGATAATATTTCTAGTGTCATATGTAGATCATAGAAGAAGTATTGGCATCATCCGACACGATGGAAGCCGAACATTGTGTCGGATAATATTTCTAGTGTCATATGTAGATCATAGAAGAAGTATTGGTACCATCGGACACGATGGAAGCCAAAAATCTTATCAGATAATATTTCTAGTGTCATATATCATAGAAGAAGTATTGGCATCATCGGACACGATGGAGGCCGAACATCGTATCGGATATTTCTAGTGTCATATGTAGATCATAGAAGAAGTATTGGCATCATCAAACACGATGGAAGCCGAACATCGTATCGGATAATATTTCTAGGGATTTTTTCCCCAATATTTAATATATATAGCTTTCAAAAATGTCATTGAATGTCCACTTTTCCGTTTAATCCAATTCTAATCTCAAGGCTGTAGTAAACCCCAAACACCGTGAATATTGTGATCTTTCTGGGAATCGAACCCGAGTCGCTTTTTTTTTTACCACAATACACCATGTTAGGCTATTATAGCAGGAGTAAATCGTAATGTAACTTACCAAGGACTTTGTAGACCGATTTGATGTTGAAATGGCAAATTTTTAAAGAAACGTACCTGTAACATAAAGGAACACACAATATGGTTAGTTATGACGAAAAAGGAGGCACTTTTTATTCAAATGATTGCACGGGATCTACCATGCCTCTAATACGCCAAGGGAGCTGCTAGTATTCGCAAGGCCGTAACCAGGGGGGGGTCCAGGGGGTGCAGACCCCCACGAAATTTCATATTGCATGACTTATGTAATATTGTAAGGTGTAACTCATCATCACCACCAACAACAAAAACAATAACAACAACAACATCAACAACAAAAACATCCACAACATCATCAACAAGAACAACAACAACATCATCATCATCACCAACAACAAAAACTACCACAATAACATCATCAACAAGAACAACAACAACAACATCATCACCAACAACAAAAACAATAACAACAACATCAACAACAACAAAAACTACCACAACAACATCATCAACAAGAACAACAACAACAACATCATCATCATCATTAACAACAACAACATCACCTTCCATGATCATGATTTTCAGGTGTTAGTCCTGGCTTGGCTGTCAATCCTTCGGACTGAGTATTCGTACACATATACAAAAGCTGTCCACTCGCTGAATGTGTTCCATTGTAGTTATTACACAATACACCCTGTTCCCCGTTGAAATTATCTTCCTCTGTAATTTGTAAGACATTTCATATTTACATTGTATCACAAATTAAGCGCAAAAGAAATAAGTAATGATAAAATGTGAAATTAGAAACCCTCTCTCGTATTTTAAGATAGATCTTTTATTAAGTCGGAACGTGCTTAATGTATGGTCCATGGGATTTTTCAATGACCTAAAAGATATCAACAGGGGAGCGCATCCGATGATCCAAACTGAGAAGGGTGTTGGGTATTTGTTTCCTTCTTAAATATTAGTTTTTTTAAAGAGAATCATTTCACCGCTTTTGATTTGATGTGCTTTTATTTACTCATCATTCGTTCTAGTTATTCTAGTTCAGGGGTTCTCAAAATTAACTCGTTCACGTATAGTGTTCCGTAGAAACAAAGGTATAGTTTAAGGTTGAGATGGATTTGAAACCTTGTTGGTTTCTCCACTGGACTGAAAAGAAACCAACAAATGTCGACTCATATAACTCGGAAACGAATAACAGAACTTTACAAAAAGTACCATTATCCTAAAAAAAATTGGTAATTGAAATGAAAATTCCAAAAATATGCTATGTTTACACACAAAAAAGTTTATTTTTGAAAAAAAAAAAAAAAAAAACTCTAGTAANAAAAAAAAAAAAAAAAAAAAAAAAAAAAATCATCGACATAAACCTGCAACGAAAACTTCCGCTGTTTACGCATTATAATCGTACATAGGTACTCTACCGAATGTTTCGTCAGAACTCTCCACTTGTTTTATTTGGAATACTTCTTTTCTTCTTTCGCATACCTGTAGTGGATGGGGAATGATTATGTGTTCAAAATTCCAAGTGTCTAGGATTAGCCATCACTAACGGCTAATGAAATTATTATTATTATTTATTGTGTTTCAGAGGTGTCTAACCTCTGATACATTACAATGAAAATGTTGGGAGTGTTATTATTTTTTTTTTTAAAAAAAAAATTTTTATTATTTTTTTAGTTAGTTTTTATTATTTATTTAGTATTTTTTATTATTTATATAAAATATTAATTATTTTTTAAAAAACATGTAATAAATTTTTAAAAAAATCGGACAAAAAAAATATTTATTTTAGAAATCGTTTAAAATTATTTAAAAAAAATATTTTCAGGGGCAAATTCATACACAAAATGTTTATTTTTGAGAAAAAAAAAAAAAAAAAAAAAAATTAATAAATAAAATGCCAAAATGATTTGGCATTTCAACTAAGCTTTGTGTTTTAAGAAGAACTATACAGGAATTAATTAAATATAATTTCTTCTAAAGTCTTTTCACGGAAGTAGTATTAGAGTTGTTTTATGATGTATTTACTAATCGACAATCGCTAGGAACCCCTAACCTTCTTTCATAATCATCATCTCTCCAGCAGATCTTACGAAGAAAAAATGCATTATAAAATTTGGTGTCCTTTTTATTAATATAAGGAATCAAAGAGTCTTCCAAGAAATCAAACAATCACGCAAGGTGGTATATCCTTTCAAGTCCATTGTGACCTTTGCAATGAAAAAAACAATCCTGTAAAGGACCCTCTTGTTCAAAAAATGGAATTTCGAGAATTATCTTTTTATGATCAATGTTGTAATATTCGGAAGTAAATACCCACCTTCCTTCATCTGGAACAACTGCCTCACTTACAGATGAACTTGATAGAGATAGGAGGAGAAAATCTTAATGCAATGGAAGAGTAGCTGTTGGATAGTAAACCTTCCTTCCAGTAAAGGAACAACTTTTCCACTCAGTGATAGAAATTGGCGATAAACGCCTGAGACTTATAAAAAAAAGGCACATACCCATGGGAAGGCACATACCTAGAAAGTCATTTCTCTATTCCACCAAGGAAAGACGACATTCCTTAATTCAGGCATGACTTTTGACTAAATGCCATATGTTCTGAAGGAAAATTGTCTTTTCTTGGTCATATATGGCACACCTCTACCTTCTTGGTGTGAAAAGAATAAACCTTTCTTTAATAAAGGGAGAGAGAGAGAGAGAGAGAGAGAGAGAGAGAGAGAGAGAGAGAGAGAGAGGATATCAGGATATTAATAGAAAATCTTTGTAGATTATTATTATGGATAGAATTGGAGAAATTGATGGCTTCAGGTACCCCTCCAACATAATAGGATTGTGCCAAAGTCTATGTCGGTACCGTTAAATTGTGGATATTATATTTTTTTTAAAAAAAATTGGCTTAACGTCTCTTTAACATCTATGGTCATTCAAGACGGGAGTTTTACCCTCCATTCGCTGGAAACTTGCAAACCAGCTACCTACATTGACCTCACCCAGCCTGGGTTGGACCGGAAAACAGAGCCAACGTTATGTGGTGTTCCCGAGCGGTCACCCATCCAAGTAATGACCACGCCCGACGTTGCATAACTTCAGTGATCTGACGGGAACTGGTGTATTCAACGTAGTATGTTCGTTGGCTGCTGATATTGATGAAAAACAGGTATTCAGAGAAACGTCTATAGCAGACTGGCTTACAGGTTTTCAAAGGACAAAAAAAAAAAAAAAAAAAAAATGTGAGAAGGGAATTGAACGATATTTGGTGTTTTGGCTTTGGTTTGAGATAGTAGCACCAAATTGGCCTGGAACGTAGGCCGAAACATACATCAAATAATAGTATCTGATCAGCGGTCTTGTTGTTCGGTTAATGATGATGACAAATTGTTGAATTAAATTTAATCCTATTTATCAACATTGATGTTTCTGATCATTTCAAATTTTGTAAAAGTCAACGAAAAAAATATAATGAACATTGTTTACAAACAACTTGGAAACAAAAGTCCACTTTTGTGATGATGAAGTTGTTGAAGGTTCCTCTGATAGATAAAAAGTATCTTTTACAGGATAATAAGTTTCTTTGTTTGAGTCTCTTGGGAGAAGGCTGCTCATTCAGTTTGGACATTGGTCAGTTTGTTTGGAAAACAAAAATAACTTCTTATTGTTATTTATTAATATATTTGGCGGCTCTTGAAAGTCCTTTGCAAAAATATGCCAATTTAATTCACAAACAAAGGTTAATAAATGTATTAATAAAACGGATATTTTTTAGATTAGTCTTTTTATACAAGTAATGTAGTGATTACAGTTGTCGATTAATTCGGATCAAGTTAAATTTGAAAGTTACAGGCCATTTTTTAAGAGAATGACGCCCTGGTCGTACCTTTTCTTATTACTTCACAAAATGATTAAGAAAGACGTTTTGAGGGTATTTTTTTTTTTTTTATATATAATGTAATAACATATGCGAACATACGACATATAGCCCACTTTGCGAACTTTTCATAAAACTTTCATATTTTTGTTACATTTGCAATAACTTACTAGAGGAAATTTACATTGCAAGCTTTTTTTTTTTTTTAATTTGGCTTAACGTCTCTTTAACATTTATTGGTCATTCAAAACGGTGGTTTTACCCTCCATTCGCTGAAAACTTGCAAACCAGCTACCCACATTGACCTCAGCCAGCCTGAGTTGGGCCGGAAAAATGAGTCAACGATACGTGGTGTTCCCAAGCGGTCACCCATCCAAGTACTGACCACGCCCGACTTTGCTTAACTTCAGTGATCTGACGGGAACTGGTGTATTCAATGTGGTATGATCGTCGGCTCTCATCACTCTCTTACAATAATTTTTTTTAAAAAAATTTACACGATCTAAAATTTTTTGTCAAAATTTGGTTTTCGCTTCCCCCATTCCCCATAAGCAAATAAGTCTTCTTTACCTAGACTAGGTATAGATTCACTTTCTGATCCCTCAACACTAGTGTTTACACTTATACAGTTTGTATAAACTACATTGATTCCCTATTTCTTTTTTATTTACCCCTCCCAAATACCTCCTATCCCCCTCCATATTCAAA
>CM022877.1:6982706-7031178 GCA_012654025.1 Pachypsylla venusta
GGAAATAATCATTTTTATCCTGAGGTGTGTAGTTTTTCCTCTGGAAGTAGCTGAAATCGGCAATGTAAGCTGTGGCGTATAATATACTCTTGGTAGCTACCGCATTTTTTTGACTTGGCGGGGCGGAGCGCTACCGCGCTCCTTAATATAATTTTAAATACAGCCTCAGTAGCTCAGTTGGTTGAGGCGGTGGATTCGCAACCAGGAAGACTGCTGGTTCGAATCCAACTTCATCCCCTTCTTCGACACAAGGTTGGAAATAGAATCTTTTGAAGACGGCGCCTATGAAAAAATATATAAAAATCAAGCTTGTAATCGTTCTATCATAACTATGGTCTGATGATGACAGTCTGAGTACTGTTGAAAGCTCAGCAAGTTAAGTTAAGTTATTAGTTTTAATTTTCTAATTTTAATTTCTAANTTTTCCAATTTTAATTCCAATTTTAATTTTAATTTTCTCATTTTAATTTCTAATTTAATTAATTAAACTCTGAATCGATATTGTCAATCATTTATATATACAATCTTATATCATTGCCATTTTTATGGTCTGTCCGTGTCGGTTGATACAAATTTGTATCTAATTTTGAGGCCCGTCACAAGAAAGTCCTTTTTATGAAGGGCTATGATGTTTTGCCTAGGATATATTTTAATATTATGTGTTGCAACAATAATGGCTGATGACCACGGGACATTGGAGGTTGTTATCCCAGAATCACTAAACTGGTTACAAGGTCACTATCAAGATTGATTGGAATTATCACGGCAGCACTTATTTAGATCCATTCTAACCAATATTTGGAAGCAGCGGGGATGGAGATAATTCGATCCAACTGCCTCCTGGATACGAATCCACGACCTCAACCAACTAAGCTACTGAGGCTGTAATGTCAGCTACAGAGGAATGTAGGTACACAATCCATGTATCACGAAAGTGTCTGGTGTCTCCTGAGTTCATTAAAGCGTTCATTATTATAACTTTGTACTGAACCTTCCTGTATTTCCTCCTTTTTCCTCCAGGATCTATCCTCTTCTGCTTCGTTATAAAAGCTCTATCTTGTGATTTTTATAATAAGAGCTATTCGTGCTTTCTAACACTAATTCAAAATGGTATCAAAAAATGTATCTTTTTCAACAAAAAAAAAAAAAATATATAACATATTTGTGATTTATTGAATTTTTAAAGCGCATGACTCAATAGTATCTCCAAAAAGCCGAACACCGAAAAGATGTCAGAAAATGACGATCCATAATGTTAGGAGGGGGAACAAACCTGAGAGAACTCAAGTTCACGGCAAACAAGTATAGCTTTATCCACGCTAAAAATCGAAGTTTTGTTTCATTTCAATGAAAGAATCGTTTCCTATAGTAGCCACGGATGCATGGGAATTAAGTTCTAAAGAATTTGTTGTTTGTCGCTAAAGTTTTTCTGTTGAGGATACCATTGAACAAAAATTTTTTGGTCAGGGTTTATTTTGACAACTCTTTCTAATTGAGCTTTTTGTTCAGGTAGGTAATTAAAAAAAAACGCTTGTCGCTGTCAAGGAAAGACATACAGCATATAAGGACATACCTACCTCACACTTTTTCATATGAAATTGTGTTGAAGTAAGGCGGGCGAAATTCGTTTTCCTCGTGTCTCATGCTGTTAACGCCTTTGTATTAGATTAGATAACTTAATTTAACTGAAACTAAGCGAGGCATCGTTAATCTTTTTTCAAAAATTTTAAATCCAATAATTTTAGCAATACGAGACAAAAATTTCCGTGGTCCATTTCATTTTCAAAAAAAAAAAAAACTCATCAATTCTCCTTTTTCTTTTATTTTCAAAATTAAAGTCCAACAAAAGATTTAATGAGATACATTTTGAAGCTGGACATTTGAACACCTAACCTCCCCCTCCACCAAAAAACTCCTTTTTTTTCAAATTTCACACATCTGTCCCAAAAACAGTTTTTTCCCTTTACACCCACACAATTGATCATAATAGTTTTATCTGTTTTAAGTTTTTAAATCTATTATCATTTATTTTTCAAAAAGAAAATGCCCCCTTGTTTTTATCCCGATTATGTACCCTTCCTAAAGTTGTATCTTTTGAACTGACCGGTACAAAGGTTTATATGCATCAAAAGGCTTTATTTTAGGATCGTGACGATACGAGTCAGTTGAGTTATTACCATTATTACTGTTTATTCATTTTTTCATTGATTTTTGTTTTATTCTAGTAGCGGGCCCGGCCTATTTACCTCGGTCGTCTTTTGGAAGCAACTACAAGCTCATACCACTACCAACGACTTCAAGCAATTACCCGCTATATGCTTAAAATTCTCCTGGAGTAGGAGTTGTCGCTTGAAGATTCAAAGGCTTCAAGCGACACCTCTAACTCCAGACTTTTCATCTAACTTTTCAAATGAAAAATGACCTCTAAAAACGAAATGTCATGACTTTAATCCGTAGATGCATGAAGGCAAGAAAACCCAACAAACCCATTATAGTATTAACCTTCCGCGGGGCCCGTAGCACTTTCACTAACATTTTTCATGATAAAATTTATATCCTAGATTAAGAGGGTACCTACACTAACCAATTTGCCCATGTTGCGATACTCGTTTCTTTATTAAGTTCCTAGGTAGTAGGCGCCTACTTGTACTTTCCTGAATTAGATTTTACTAAATATTCTGAACAGTTGGGGGCCCCGTCAAAATGTTATGTTTTTTCAATTGTCAACCCAGAAATATCGAAATATCGAGCGTAAGTTGTCAAAACGCGGGGCCCGTGGCACGTGCTACAAGTGTTACTATTGTTAATCCGGCCCTGAGTATAGTATTTATTAGTATAGGTAATATTTATTAGTGTTTTACTACGTAGAAATAATCCACAAATCGGATAAATATATAAAAAAAATCCTTTGTTCTAATTTTCGTATGTAGACAATCGGGGGGCTTTGGAGGCCTAATTGGTCCTTGAAACGTTGAGGTGAACATGACCTGTTTGTATTTTGGTAACTTTTCTACCAATTCAAAATAGACCCATTTTATTGTTTATTTAAAAAAGAAGAAGATCAAATCAAAAGATTCATTCCGGTTTTAATATTGAGATTTTAAAATTCATGATTAATGAATTGAAGAAAATTGAACCAAAACCAAAAATTGTTGTCTCTCTTTGAAATTTGGTTTCATTATTTGGTATTCAACCAAATGTCCTTCTATTCATTGTTTTCTAAATTCATGAAAGGCATTTTGTACCTCACCTTTTTTTTTACAATATCATCATTTCCTATGTTGTTATGGTGTTGTTGTTATTGAGTATTTAGGACTCTAGTAAAACCATTATTTATTTTAATCTTTTGTTTTTATATTTGTTTACAAACTAAAATGTCAAAATATTTTCACTAAAAAATTACAATGAATATTAGAATCTTTTAAAAAACAATAATAATTTATAACTTTTTACAAATATTTTAGAAAAGAGAAAGCGTATCTAACATTGAAATATGTAATTTTAAAATGTTTTCTGTATTGGTCTTGTTTTTTTAAAATGTCATTTATTTACTCTAAATAGTCATTATTGATTTTTTTGTTTGAAATAGCAATAAAATATGTTAATAATTATATTAACTGTCAGGAATAATTAATTATATTTAATGAAATTTATTTGAAAGTAAAATTCGAGGGTTTTGAGTCTCAACAAATCATACATTGGATTCTACAGCCTAATAATCTGGACCTCATGTAGATCTTATTGGACAATTCATTATTTCATCTCTCGAAAAATAAAATATTGAATTGATTGATAAGTATCAATCAATTCAATATTTTATTTTGTTATTATGTCACAATTTTAGTGGGCATCATAGCATTACAAGGTATTCTCAACAATCACTCCAATATCACTAAGCCCAAGCTACACTTTAACAATTTCCCTATAATGCTACCACTTGTCGCTGATACCATAGCTGCTCAATTGTCCTGAGGAGTCTGTGTGACCCACAATCACAGACCAAGTAGAAAATTTGAAAAAACCTTTATCAAATTTTCAACCCGCCCAGAAATTGACCTCGGAACGTCCTTGGTGCAAGCCGATTGTGATGCACACTCTGCCACGGAGACGCCATCAATTCAATATAATGTGAATCATGTCATTCAATTCAATATAATTAAGTCAGTAAAATAATAATATTTCAGAGTCGTTTTCTGATTATTTTCTGCAATAAGCTCAGGTGGGCTCGGCCCGTGAGAATGTCACCCTCAAGTAACTTCTCACTATCTCAAACTGGCCAAGAGATATGAAATAATGAGAACAGTATCTGAAAACGCGTCTGCTTGTTTTTAATATGAGTAAGAATGGAAATCAGAGGATAGTTTCAAAAGTATTTTTCTCTGATAATAATTTTATTAAATAATAAAGCTAATGGATTAGAAAAATACAAGACGTCAGTGGCGTATGTACATCTTTATAATATTGGTGGACCAATGGTGGTGGCGAACCCCACCCTATTTCGCAGGCGACTGTTTTAATCTTTGGTTAAATAATTTATACGCCTCCATTATGAAGTTGACTAATTTTCTTTAAGTCCTTAAATTGCGAGGCCGTTCACGCCGAATCCTTTGTTTACATGAGACTAAAACAGTCTTCGTGTAAGATAGTCACAATTTAGTCCAACTCCAGAGGTCATCTAACAAGGATAGAGGGGGGGGGGGAAGAGTGGTNATAGAGGGGGGGGGTGAAGAGTGGTGGAGGAAAGAAATGGCAGCGCAGGAGAGCACCACAATGACATTTAGGTGAACCTGGTATTTGCCGATTCTCATTTGGGAGATTTTAAATTCTTCCATCTTGAAGAACGAAAATTAAAAGTTTATTTTTTTGTGACCCTAACTACATACCTGACAGCAGAAAAGTAGGGATATGAAATCACCATCCAATCAGACAACCTCAGTAGTATATTTCTTCGAAAATAGTATTAAAACGGTAGAGAACGATGTAACGCCAAACATTCTATTTTCAAAAGCCTGCACTGTGTGAAATAGGTTTCTAGCGTGCAAAAGAAATATTTAGTTAAGATATAGCTTTTGATTTCTCATAACTTTCGAGTTTCATAATACCCTAAAGATATATATTTTATACTTTGGCTCCTTCCAAAGGTATTCAACCTTTAGCCTTTATTAACAATTTTTTTTCGTTAATGAAAAATGTATAAAGCTAATTTTTACAGCATTTAATCTGTTTTTTTTTTATATATATATTTTTTTAGAAAAGTTCAATTTCGAGTTTTTATTTCGTTTTCTCCCCTTATTTCAAATATTAAAGTCCCAAGGTGTTCGTCAATTTTGTTTTACTTTTTTTACGGTTCGGCACTCGCATGGTAAAATGGAGCTATTAAAATACGTTGGTCATCAACGCTGTCACTAAAATTTTCTCGGGACTTGATCTTAGGAACCACGGTAACATGTAGTAACTTGAATTTTTCTAAAATAAAAACTATACATAATACTTTGGTACATTCGGTAACAAATAAACAGACATAATACTTTGGTACATTTGGTCAAAAATAAACATATATAATACTTCGGTACATTTGGTAAGAAATAAACATACATAATACTTTGGTACATTTGGTAACAAATCAACATACATAATACTTTGGTACATTTGGTAACAAATAAACATACATAATACTTTGGTACATTTGGTCACAAATAAACATACATAATACTTTGGTACATTTGGTAACAAATCAACATACATAATACTTTGGTACATTTGGTAACAAATAAACATACATAATACTTTGGTACATTTGGTCACAAATAAACATACATAACATTCTATCATCTAACAAGAAATTTTTTTTGTTAGATGAAATTATTATAGATAATACTTTGGTACATTTGGTAACAAATAAACATACATAATACTTTGGTAACAAATAAACATACATAATACTTTGCTACATTTGGTAACAAATAAACGTACATAATACTTTGGTACATTTGGTCAAAAATAAACATATATAATACTTCGGTACATTTGGTAACAAATAAACATACATAATACTTTGGTAACAAATAAACATACATAATACTTTGCTACATTTGGTAACAAATAAACATACATAATACTTCGGTACATTTGGTCAAAAATAAACATATATAATACTTCGGTACATTTGGTAACAAATAAACATACATAATACTTTGCTATTCCAAACTTATTGTCTCCAAAATCTAAACCAGCAGTTTTCAATATACATCTAACAGTGTGTCAAAAACAAAATCAATCCCTAAAGTCGAAGGCACTGAAATAAATGGATTTTACAATTTTTTTTGAGAACACTAAAATGAAAAATCTTTACAATATTAAGCGATTGCATTATGTCCTAATTTGGACCGTCTTGATATGCATCTGTTAATTTAAAGGGCCTTTACTGTTTACAAATTGAAAAAATGGAACATGGCACAAATCTTAGTCGTAAGATATCCGAATGAATACATAACCTCACTATCTTTTGATAGTTTGCAGGAGAGAATATTCCAGAACCATTTGAATGTTTTCGTAATAAAAAAGAATTATCGAGCACAAACACAGAAGATATACATCAAATAAAATTGATCTAAACTGATATATGAGGAGTACAGGTGCTATAAATTCATAAGTTAATAGAATATAAATTTTCAATACCAGATGGGCCCTAATAAATTTTGAATTATTCAGTTTATTAATTTATATTTATATCAGAATTCATATAAACTGTGAAGATACATTATGCAGAATTATGTACTGCGTGGATATTATAACATAAATCAAAGTGGTGTATTAGATAATTGAAATCTAGGGTGTGTTATTTACTCACTATATGTTTAGAAGTAAAAGAAAGTAGGGTATAATTGGGTCCGATGGACATTATTTTGGATTATGTTATTATTTATGTAATAATACATTCGTGGTTTCCGACAAACTAAAACATATAGAACGGCCATGCCTCTCCGACAATTGACAAAGATGCGGGGGCTAGCTGTTGTAGTTATTTGAACTGCAGACCTCAATGAAAATTTGAGTCGTCCTAAGGCCCCGGTCCCCGATGGTCGAATGGGGACTAAAATCATCAGCAAATTTTATGAACGAGAATTGTAGTGGTACAAATAGACAAACAGACATGTAAACTAAATATTATGTTTCTCATTCCTCTGTCCTCTCACTTCTAAATGCACATATCAGAGTTTCCCTTCCTCCGGATTCAAAACTTTCAGCAAATGAATGCAATATTAATAATGACTACAAAAGTACAAAACACTTAACAAGGCATAAGAAAATGAAGATATGCTTGGTGACAAGTGGGTAAACATGCGGTATGCTCGGAGAGAGAGCTAACTAGCACGCTAACATTACAAATCTGACAGCACCTGGCTGTAGTCACGCACCTCGCATCATTCAATTTATTCAGTGTGAATTCATAAAAAAACATATTCATATCAGGAGAGGTGAAGTGAGGTATGAAATATGAAAGTTCTAAATAGGGTTGGGGTGGGGGGATACTATCTTAACAAGCACAAATATGGGTTGTTGGTGTAGTGGGAAGATGCCCTAACTGGTAAATAGTAGGGCGTGGGTTCAAACCCAGCCAATCCATGGAATTGTATCTTCATGAATTTGAGATATTTACCACATAATAATAACGTGCCGGTGTAAAGATGTGCTTTAGCCCTATTAGGAGCCAGCGTCTATGGCACGTTGAATACACCAGTTCCCGGTGGATTACTGAAGTTAAGCAAAGTCCAGCGAGGTTGTTCCATGTGGGTGTCCACTTGTCTTCGCGCCCTCGTGATGCTGTTTATTTTTCCGGCTTAACCCAGGCTGGGTGAGGTCAATGTGGGTAGCTGGTTTGCAAGTTTCTAGCGAATGGAGGGTGAAACCGCCGTTTTGAATGACCAATAGATGTTAAAGAGACGTTAAGCCAAATTAAACATAAACAATAACAGCCCTGTTCGGGCAGTATAAAAATACCTACAATACATATACATCCATATAGCGAATTATAAGAAGGTTTCCGTCCCCAGTTTAATTTGCTTTTAAAAATAAGATTTTTGGTTTATTCCAAAGTTTTGAGCTAGCCCAGAATAGCACCCTCTTTTTATGACTATGTAAATGCATCTTGACTGACGCTTCGCTGCAATAACAACAACTACCACTCTGTTCTCCACGCGAGGCTGAGAGCACATCGAAAAGGCAAGAAAAGAATTATCTTCGAGCAGACTCTCGTCCGAGTGCGAGGAACATTATGTATTGATGTTGATGTGAGAAACCATAGGTATGCATGGAAGATTCTAATATCATTGATAGAGAAAACTTAAAAATATCACATTCTAAGAAATTGCTTTACAGCATCACCGGAAAATGGTCAAACTCAAGATCTAATTGTATGATCAAACATTCCAATAGAACCCAAAAACTAATCAGCTAAATTCTATGAACGTAATAAATGTTCATGCAATGTTTCAACCGTTTAAAGACATATCGTGGAGTTAAAACTAGACCTCACTTGGTAGTGTCATTCTAGTTGGTATATTAACCCCTTCCAAATAGTCTTAACGTCAGTCAGTCAAATATGCTTAATTTCACTCAAGGTTATTTCCGTCACATCAACTTTTATTTGGAACATCTACCCTCCATGAAAATCAAATATAAATTATTCAAAAATGCCATTTGTCATTCAAATTCAAATCGGTCATCAGCTTTGAAATCATAAATATTTATTTTTCATTACTTGAATTCAAATTTGTGTTATATTATGTTTTGTTAATTTGTCTTTTGATATTCAGCAGAATTTCATTATAAATACAGTATAGTCATTTTGGACTGAATGGGGGGATACCCAAAATAGTTGTTTGAGGAAACTATTGGTGACTGTATAAAGGTTTTGGTCTAATGACGTCGCGTCCGTGAGATTAGGACCGAGGAACAGGCAATTTCATAATAACGCATATTAGAATTTTCTTTGTCCTCTAATGTAATCCTTTTGAATAATCGAACTGTTTGGCTGGTTCCCAATCGGCTTTCAAAAAAATGCTGTTTTTTTCTGTGTGGAATATAATTTCATAATGCAGTCAATCAAAATTATGAGAAGTGACTCTTAAAGGTGGAGGATGATTGTATCGTATAGTGATTATTGACATGTTTCTGGGGGTCAATCACTTTAACTATTAGCCTCAGAGATAATCAAAATTATGAGAAGTGACTCTTAAAGGTGGAGTATGATTGTATCGTATAGTGATTATTGACATGTTTCTGGGGGTCAATCACTTTAACTATTAGCCTCAGAGATAATCAAAATTATGAGAAGTGACTCTTAAAGATGGAATATGATTGTATCGTATAGTGATTATTGACATGTTTCTGGGGGTCAATCACTTTAACTATTAGCCTCAGAGATATTCCAAAAATTCTGCTTTATTAATGGAACAAGGTTAGCTATTTTAATATTTTGTTGATATTGTTATTCCTTTCAATTAGAAAAATCATTTTATATATATTAAAAACATATCACGCGATAACATGTGATATTTATTTGCATGTTGTTTTATTATTCCTGCTCCATACATTAATTATGTAACATTTGTATTAAATTTGATTGACAATTGGACGTTTGAACTCGTCCTAACTTTTTTTAAAAAAAATTTAAAAAAAAGTTTTTTTTTTATATTTTTTATAACATCGTTAAAAGAGAAAATGTGTTCCAAATTTCAAGTTTCCACGTGGAGTTTCTACGTACACCTACTGATCCAGTTGATCTCTTCACTCACCGAATCACTCATAAAATCATCAAAATCTAATTGGAGTGCTTTGGTAGGAAAGCCTTTCTACGTATCTTGCTATGCGATATCCGATTTCAAAACTGTCTCCCCCCCCTCCCTGTCCTCTTTTTCATGATTAATATAATAATTTTATTTAAATCTCAGTGTCGTCATAATCTCTTACATAAATGCATCTTACAATGTAAAAAGGGGATAGGTATAAGTAACAGTGTTGGATGGTCTCTTTTTAGACTATATCAGCCAAATCACTGTGACCGTAAAACTCATACATACCCTTGAACCGTTTCTGAATTGTATATGGCACCGCTTTTACAAGATGTTCTGATGAATACTTACTCATATTCAACAATGAAAGTCATGTCGATGAACAAAATATCAACAATGAAATCCCTTCACCGCTCGACCTTTTAGTGATATGATGTTGTTCCCATGTCTTTATGTGTACAATGTATTTAATATGCATATAATTGTATATAAAAATATTTTCGCAAGATTCTGCATTCTGCCGCCAATATTTTTCACGAAACGTTTTTAGATCAATAAGAAGTTGTTACACTGAGCGTTCTCATTGCTCCGAGATAACAAATTGTTGTATCAAATTGATAAAACTTTTGACTATTAAATTGTTCTTTCTTTGCGAACCTTAAAAAAGTCGGTCTTTCAAAGCGACTTTCCTATCGAAGTATAACCAATATTTTTCCCGAGTGAATCCAATGTACTATCGAGCATAACGGCAGATGCACGCTTGTACTCAGGTGTTCACAACGGCATTTACACGCGTTGTCGTAAGAATTAAATTTTCCCCCATTCATGGATCATGAGATTACGGGGAAAAGAAGGTTTCCGATGAGTGCTTGAGAATATGTTGAGGACTATAAAATTATTCCTTGTTATTTGAGGTGGCCTTTCTTTTAGGAATTCCAGGTGCTGCATCCACTAGTTATGACTATTGCACACCAAATTTAGGACTAAATATCACTGGTAATAAAGAAGAAAAATAATTGATTTAAAGCATGCACCGCAATTTATCTGTTATCGTAACTTTAGCCCTAATGCTGCATTTCATTTACGACATTTTATTAATATTATATTTGACAGATTTTTTTATTATGAAATAATATCCTGAATAGAAACTCAACCAGAACATGGAAACAACCCTTTTCTTAGACTTCACCTTCACATCAAAGTGCTTGGCATTGTTGATGCATTCTTTTTTCTTTTCCTTTGAGAATAATATGGTTGAACCATTATTGTTTTTGTCAACCATTAAGTTATGATTGTCAAACCTTTCAACTAATGCAAGATCAATGACAAATTCGAAATAGTTCTAAAATTAAATGCGAAGGGTTTGTTAAGTGAAATCACATTAATTTATAATTTAACTCGCAGGTGGCATAACTTCGTTTCTTGTGGTTGTAGCATTCATTCTGGCCGAAATTAAATTATTATCTCGCCTTTCCTCTGATATTTTGCAAATATCGGAGAATATGACATATTTGACAATCGCAGCTTCTCCCGCGCATATTTTAAATGATGTATCCTGCTATCTCTCTCGCTCCAATGTATTTCTTATGTAGATTGTTTACTTTTCGCGATTTCTACCCCTTAAAATTAAAATTTTGCAAAATCCTTTCTTAGTGAACTCTTAATACATGGTGCAACGAAGGTTACTGCCAAGTGACCTTCGTTTTTCAAGTCTGTGGCATTAATAGTTTCGGCTCTACGTTGATCAGTCACTCAGGACATTGCCTTTTATATATAAAGATCCTTTCTTAGTNAAGTTTTATATATGATTTTTGGGAGTTCCATTCACGCCCGATTTTGATATATTTTGAGCTCTGTGCTTGTACAATTTAAAGCGTTGTTTTGATAACACATTTCCCACTGAACCGATTTTTAAATTTCATTATCATCTCATAATAATATCGATAGAAAGTTTTTAATGTCGAGTTATTAAAAATTGTTGTTTTTGGATCGTCTCCTATAGTTCTGTTGACCATCTCCATTTTCTGCATGGTTTTGTAGATGCTGGTCTTCTTGCACTTGTTCCAATCAGTTGGTTATCTACGAGTTCTTCAATGTTTTTTGTTTGTCGTCTTCTTCCAGCTCTGCGGATTATCTACGATTCTAAACTAAGTTTTTTACTTTGAAGGGGGGGGGGCTCCTGGCCAATTACTCGCTATCTTTTTTGTGTGATTAAATATTGATATTGTTCACTTCTTGTCTTTCCCTTGCGGAGAATGTACACTTTCGGAATTTCAACTTGAAATCTTTTTAAGAAAAAAAAAAACACAATCTTTCTTTTCAGAATAGAAAGAAAAATCTTTGATAAGGATTAGAGGATTTCTTTTATTTTCAAAAGATTAAAGGGTCAATCAATGAAGGAAGGAAAACAAGATAGAAATTATGTAGGGAGGAAAACAGATGGTCAAGCAGCAGAGTTAATGTTAGGTCATTGTAACTGCCAAAATATATTTCCCTGGGTGGGTGGTTGTTGTCTGGAAGGGGGAGATTGGAAAGCACGTGATGGAAAGAAAATATAGCTGAGTTTTATTAGTTTTTATTGTTTGATATGAAAGTTTTATAATAACTTGGAATGAGTAGGGTTGTCCGAAGGAAAGTTTCTGTTTTGACTACCCACAAAAAAGTAGCTCACGATGAATAAGCCTAAGAAAATTGATATTTTAAACACAGATTCCTCTTCCAGGTGACCCATTCACTCATTTGGTACCTTCTTCTTTTCAGAAGGTAGCATCTATATCAATTCGACTATATTATGGTTCCAAACATTTCTTGCGTCAGTTGTCCCCTTCAATTCTTCAAAGTTGGTCATATTCATCCACTCTTCTAAATTGACCAGCCATTCTGTTCTCTGCCTCTCGTGCCCATTGTCAGGCCCCCCAAGAGAAAATCCGGGACTGAAATTTTACGGGCTTAAAACAAATAACCTAAACATTAAATATAAGTATCCATGATGTATAATATAAACTAATTATGTTAAATTACTTAGTATGAACTAGGTAGTCGAGGTGGTAAAGCTTAAAAAAAGACAATACACTGAAAATTGACATTCTTTATTGGAATTCTGGGCCCTCCGGAAACCCTGGGACCGGGGGGAATCCCCTCATTTCCCCCCCTCTCGGTGGGCCTGCCCATTGTCCTTCCTTCAAGGATTTTCAACAGTAGTTGCCCATTAGATCCTCTGAAAATGTGTCCGCCGTACACTGCTTTCTCTTCAATACTGATTTCAATAGTTCAAATTCGTGCATTTTCATTTTACTAAGTACTATCTCATTTTTTTACTTTATCTTTCCATCTTATTTTCAGTATTCTTTTGGTATTTAGTTTTCGTAAAAAAACAAAAATCATAGTATGAACGCGCACATGGTCGTATCTATTTCTATCTTAAAATAAAATGCATACCCTTCTTTCTGGGTTCACACACTTTTGATTCCAAAATTTGATTACGACTTTGGTATCTGTTCAACCTATCTTTGGAACATAATATTTTGAATGAATGAAACATATATTTTATTTTTTCTAAAATGGTTCTTAATTAATTTCCTTGTTCCTCACATGGTGATTATTAAATATTGATATTTTATTTTATTGAATATATTAGAAAATTTCTTCCTTTTTTTACTGGTTCATTTTAAATATTTTGGAACATTTGGTTTATGATTTTAACCAAATTTGGAATGTGAACGTATAACTCTATTCGAGTCAGAAAAGTATATGATTTCATTTGGCGAGGTTCTTTTCCGAGTCCAGGAAGGATTATGTTCCAATTAGATATTACTATCAAGAAGCAGTACGACCCAATTTGACGTCGGTAAATATACAATCCTCTGTGGTCGAGTACCGGGGAGATACTGGACTCAATTCAGGGTTAGCTCAAAAATTGGAGGAACTTAATTGTTGATAGTGGAAAACTTCGAGGATGAATGTGAGCTTATTGAGTAGTATTAATATGCATAAAACGGAGCAAATGTTTTTCCTCAAGCAAATACGTCATAGTATGAATATGATCCGCCCATCAATATGCAAATGCTTTTACTGAAGCAAATATTTCATAGTATGAATATGATCTACCCATCAATATGCAAATGCTATTACTGAAGCAAATACTTCATAGTATGAGTATGATCCACCCATCAATATGCAAATGCTTTTACTCGAGCAAATACTTCATAGTATGAATATGATCTACCCATCAATATGCAAATGCTATTACTCAAGCAAATACTTCATAGTATGAGTATGATCCACCCATCAATATGCAAATGCTTTTACTCGAGCAAATACTTTATAGTATGAATATGATCTACCCATCAATATGCAAATGCTTTTACTCAAGCAAATACTTCATAGTATGAGTATGATCCACCCATCAATATGCAAATGCTTTTACTCAAGCAAATACTTTATTGTATGAGTATGATCTACTCATCAATATGTAAATGCTTTTACTCAAGCAAATACTTCATAGTATGAATATGATCTACCCATCAATGTGCAAATGCTTTTACTCAAGCAAATGCTTTATAGTATGAGTATGATCTACCCATCATACTTCGTTGCATCTGCTCAATTGGTTGATCAAATTCTTCTGAGCATTTGTTAAATTAGAAATATGGACCTAACTTTATGAATAACTACTTTGTGAAATATTAAACAGAAAGCAACATCTAATGTCATTAGATTTTGTAACTCATTTTCTTGTTAAAATTGATAAAATTGTACTAATTGAAATTGTTCTCGAGCCCCCATGTGCATTATTAGCATCAAATACACTGGATTTAATTTTTTAGAAGCTTCAAAAGCTTAGGAAAAGTACCTTTGTAAATTCAATTAAATGAAAATAAATGATAAATATTTTTTTTAAAAACAAAAAAAAGTTAGTAGACAACAAAGCTTAATGAGAGTTGCACTCTGATATACCTACATCTGGCTACGATCAAATACGAAGTCACTTAATAATCATAATATTTAGGAACACAGAAATAAAGATGGGATAGTCCTTGGACGGATCCCAATGAATTGGTATGCTTAATTTTATAAAAAATCATTGAATATCAGAATCAAAAATATAGATAGGTACCAATTTAAATCAAGATACAAATATATTTAAAAAAAAANATTAATAGAAAAAAATATCTCAATCAAAAAAAAAAAAAAAAAAAATGGGGCCCCTTGGTTGTTTTTAATAAATTTATTACTATTGTGGCCAGACTGTCAATGAAAACCAAACCAAAAAACTATCTATGGAACCAATAAACCAGATTGTCTCAACCAGATACATCCTATCTTCTGGTGTGTGACAAATAAAAAACCCAATAAATATGACAATTATAGAATGAAAGAGGTGGTTAGAAGATTGGGGAAAGATAACTATAATATCTGATACTCCAAAATAATTGCTGAATTTTGAGTTTTTGATAATTGTTATCAATTGTAGCTTTACAATGATTACTATCTTCTCTAACATAGTGATCATTTTGGAGCTACAATCGAATCTTAATATGGAGGCTAATACGGGACTGGATTAACAATAGTAGCACTTGTAGCACGTGCTACGGGCCCCGCGCTTAGACAACTTACATATTATTTTGACGGGGCCCCCAACGCTCCAAAGTATTACTACCTAGGAATTTAAAAAAGAATATATTGCAACATAAGCAAATTGTTTTCTCAACATAAGCCAATTGTCCATTGCAAGGCTTGATTATGAAAATATTTTTTGATATGGGATTCAATCCTTTTTCTTATCCACATCTTCACAATTAGGGTAGCTCAGACTGAATTGATCGAATAAAAGAAGGTTTACGCTAATACCAACCCTCATTAATATTATAAAATACGACATAAACACCTAAACATATAATTTCTAAAACCTCCACTGATATCTTTAAAAGACAAACGCTAATAAGAGCCAGCAGACATTAAAAAATAAAATTTAGTAGCCAAGCATTATTATAAAAATAAGTAATTATAATAGTTTGATTGGCTGGGAAATGGTTATCATAAGCCAATATCTTTTTATTAAAAATAATAATGTTTGTAAAATCGTGAGAGGATGAAATGCTCTTTAAACAGGGAGGTACAAACTACAGGATGGTGTTGTTGGGAGTAAGGACTGTGGGTTCCAGACATTTGAAGTCAGTTCAACAAATGATCCCTATCAAAAAGTAGACAAAAGCAAAATAGATTTCAAATTAGGTCGTGAAAAAAAGGTAAATAAGGTAAGAACAAAAATGTTGAGAAGAATGGAGGAAGACGAAAAAATGAAACTCATCTTTTATAAAAAAAATTTAAGTCTGAAAAGGGAAAAATTCGTAAGCCAATTTTATCAGATGTAAGGACAATCTCAACCACAGTAAAAACTGAATGTCATAATGAGGTAGATAATATAATAGATTTTAAAAAATGTAAGAATACCAATAATGTAGCCACCGAGGGAAGCTAGTTTTATTCGGCGATGTTCATAAGCCTTGTAAATAAAGAAGATTTGGTGTTAGATGTGCTGGATGTCTTTAAAATATTCTGCTTAAAACCAAATATGGAATGTAACAACAAAATGCAGTTTCTCGCATATTGTGAGAACCAAGCGAGAGTTACTGTGCCAGGAATAGATACTAACAATGAGAGGAGGCACTGGACAGAAGGCTATGGCATTAAGGAAGGTCGGCGATGCCAAAAAAGAACTGGGAAAAGGTAAAGTCAAAGAAGAAGATTGTAAGAATACAGATACAAAATAGAAACATATTCTACATTGGTTCAAAGTTCTTTTCACGGTCCAAAGCTAGGGGCCACATCGCCTAGCTTGTGATTAATTTGGCTTAACGTCTCTTTAACATCTATTGGTCATTTAAGACGAGGGTTTCACCCTCCATTCGCTGGAAACTTGCAAACCAGCTATACCCACATTGACCTCACCAAGGCTGGGTTGGGACGGAAAAATAGCCAGCATCACGAGGGCGCGAACCCACGTGGTCACCAACATTGTACAACCTCGCTGGACGTTGCTTAACTTGTGATCTAACGGGAACTGGTGTATTCGACATGCCATGGACGCTGGCTATTATCTTGTGATTGACATTATATTGCTGAGAATAGCCATATTTTACATAATTATGTTCAAGTTATTGTTTTTTCCTACAAAAATTGATTGATTTGTTTCTTTCAATTTATTGAATCACCCGCTATATTATAAAGAAATAAATGGTAAAAAAAACTGGTTTTGTGGTTTTCTATTCACAAGTTGACCAGTTCTACGTAATTATAACATCTTTTCAACATTTAATTAATTATTATTTATTATATTATTTAAATCAGTGCAATGTTACTGGTCACTATTTCTTTTTTCATTTTATTTTTTTCAAATCTTTCTCGATTTATCAAGAACAAAAGAAATGAAGAGCTTTGAAAAAAAAAAAAAAAAAAAAANAAAAAAAAAAAAAAAAAAAAAAAAAAAAAAAAAAAAAAAAATCAGGATGTGTACCCAAAGAAAGGGTATGTCAAAAAATTCTACTACATCTATGTTTGTCTGACCTTTGATTGTTTATTATTTGAAATCTCCACACTTGGAGAAAAAAATTGCCTTGTAGAATCAGCCTATATCAAATTTTTATTTTTGAAGCTAGAAACCTGGGGTTTGTATTATTAAACTGTTCGTTGGAGCATTTAAAAACGTTTTAGATATAGATGAACTGAGATTTAATTTTACAAAAATGTTAGGAAAAATCGAAAAAGTACTTTTGTTTAGCTATACTTAAAGTTGGTCTGAAATTATTGATATTTGGTAGGTACATTTTTTTTAAAATTTTACATTTTTTCGTTTGATACGGGGACTTAATCGGGTGCGGCGATGTCTTTTCGTAAAGTTTTTTTTTCGGGTAAAAATCGATCTTTTCATATTGTATCTTGTATCATCATCATCATCATCACAAGTATCTTGTATCATCATCACCATCATCTTGTATCATCATCATCATGACTGTTACATCGAGCTGATTTGCAACAACTCGCCATGAATTGTTGATACTTGAGGAACATTACGGATAATGCAGTAGCTTCTCCCTGATTTCAGCATGGGTAATGGAAAGGATATCGGTTCCGACCCTTCCTTTAGTCGCCTTTTACTACTAGCATGGCTTGTGTGTCTTGGAAGTATTCTTTTTAAGCGCCCCCCCCCTATCCACAGGGGACAAGGATATAATGCAGTAGCTTCTCCTTGCTTTTTGCATGGGTAACGGAAGAAATATTGTTTCCTACCCTGCCCTTAGTCACCTTTTACGACTGGCATGGACTTGAGTGCCTTGGAAGTATTCTTTTAAAGTCCCCCTATCCACAGGAGACTATTGTCATATTTTATGGGTCCGATTTATTTGTGGTCATCATATTACTTCATCGGGGTGTATGCTTGTCACGCTTGAAATATATTTAAATCTTTGAATAACATGTTAATTATAAGTGTTAAAAAATATTAACTATTAAATAAATTAAATTTAAACAAAACACTTAAAAAAACACTATTTATTTTAATTTATGAAGAAACTAGTTTTGAATCATTCGATTCATCATCAGTCTAGTCGAGTCTAAAGATGGAAGTTGACATACTTCAGTCAACTTCCATCTTTAGACTCGACTAGACTAATGATGAATCGAATGATTCGAAACCTGTTTCTTCATAAATTAAAATAAATAGTGTTTTTGGTAAGTGTTTTGTTTAAATTTACTTTATATTAAATAATAGTTTTAAATATAGTTAATATGGAATATAGTTTCAGTCGATTTGAAGATAGAGTCTGTTGCGCATACCAGTGACTGAAATCTAACGTCCTCAATCCTGAATTGATGCCATGGGTTCTATAAGACATGAACTGCTCCTTCATCTTCAGTGAGCGAGCATTGTGTTGCATTCATTCCAAAGCATTTACTTTTGGTTTCATAACTTTGAATATTCTATCTTCTATCCTTGTCTTCTTCTTTGCAAAGAAGTACATATTTTTCTCTTTAATTTTATTTATTTTTTCAATTCAAGTTTAAAATGCAACAATTTTAATAAAATAAATCGTAACTTATCATCGATCAACTTTTATCAAGTCTGCGCTCAGTTTAGTTTGGATGTTGTGATCAAATTCTAAGAATAATGCATTTCAGAATATAATTATAATCAGGGGCGTAGAGAACCTTTCAAATATGGGAAAAATGGTTTTGTTTAAAAATGCCAACTCATATATGTATATAAAAATAGATGATTTTCAGTAAATTTTTGTTTTTTTATTAAATAATATACCTTTGCCGCATCGTCACGAAAAAGAACCCTCATAAATGTATACCTATTTCACGTTTTAAGGTACGTAGAATCCAAAAATCGAATAAAAGTATCGTTTATACGTCGTATGCCGGGGGGGGGGGGCAAAATCGCACAATATACCTAATAATGAAGGTTGAAAATTACTATATCTTCACTTGACTAAAAAATATTAAAGATGTTAAAGCGCTAACTAGTTTCGTCCTCTCCTGAGAACATCATCGGAGCCGATGATGTTCTCAGGAGAGGACGAAACTAGTTAGCTCTTTAACATCTTCAATATTTTTTAGTCAAGTGAAGATATAGTAATTTTTAACCTTCATTATGGTTTTACTTGACATAGTATCCCAATTTAACCAACATATACCTAATAGAAAATTTGGAGTGGGAGGGACTCGTAACCTAGAGACAGGGGGTTCGAGTCATGGGCAGTACTTTTTAATGCAATGTTTATCGAGGCACGATACCTAAATTGTTAAAAGCTAAGATAAGCGATTTTATAAACGTGATGACGAAAAAAGTGCGAATGACAGAATGTTTGAGGATTTTTTATTTACGTATTTCTATTTAGTCTCAGGATTGGGAATTATTTAGGGGCCCGTGCCCCCCTCCTCCTCTCAATGGGATAATAGATACAGCGGATCACCATTCATTTGATTTTTTTTTAATTTTTACGTGAAAATTTGAGAAACACTGTCCGCTTAAAAAAACTGGTGGTGGGGGGCATGTGCACCCGGGCCCTCCCCTATATACGCGCATGCAATTCAATGTCAGTGGTTCAGTTGTTCGCCTGGAAGACAAAAGAATATATTGATATTCTTTTGTGTTTTAAGGTGACCAATCCATTTATGTCCTCTTTCTTCCTCAACCCCCCGAACATTCTAGTATTCATATCCTTTCAGTACCAACAACTACATCAACGTCATTTATCATTTTTTGAATTTTACATTTTCAGTCTATTTTCAATTGAAACATGTAAAACGCGTTACACCGTATTATAGACCCATCAAATACTTATAGAACATTGCACAAAAATGACATAAGTAATGTATAGATTGCAAATTGTCCTTAGGGAATGTGGAAATATTATGGAATGGTAAGGTATGAAAAATTTAAGGCAGGGGTAACTAAGAAGGAGAAAGAGCGAGCGTTAGTTTGATAAACTACGTGATGTCAATATTCACTTTTCTATTATTTAGGGGGGAGGGGGGGAGACGAGGGTGGTAAGTAAGTAAGTAGGTACATGAAAATCTCTTTTGAATCTCATTCCTAATCCATATGATTTTTTTATACATCAGATACTGGGTGACTCATCAAATAACAGGGGGGGGGGTTTACTAGTAACTTACTTGGTTTATCCGAAAATATCATAATTATTTTGTTTTATTGAAAGAAGTAAATGATAACTCATCCCACTAATTATAATTTTAATTTATGAGAGAATACGCTTGGTTTACACACATTTGGGCAGGAGGAAAGGCAAAGTTGTCGCAGTTAAATTTCAATACATGCAAAGATTACGTATTGCCCTCATCAAATATTATGCTAACTACGCTGTTTGAACGCTTGCTATTCACAGTTGCGAATTTTATATTGTACCAACAAGATTCGCTTTGTGCATGCGTGGCCCGCTCTTATTAAAGGTTTGCCACTGAATGTTAAGCGTGAACAAGAATACGTTTTTCTCCCTAATATGTAATCAGAAATCCGATTAATTTACATTTGGAAATTAAGGGCCATATTCTAAAACTCCACTCTTGTTACTCCGACTACCAATTAGCGAAGTGGCCACCCGCACTTTCTGTTTTCATTTTATAATCAAATTAAATGTAATTTTTTTTTTTGTCAGAACATTTTTTAAAATACAAATCAGGCACTCAAGTGGTAGAATATGGCCCTAATTTTTTTCTACCGTATAGGAATTCCTCATTAAATATATGTGATCCCTATAAAGATTTTGAGTATTAGTATCCATTTGTTGCGAGCCACCCTCAATATAAAACACTGACGTAATGTGGATAAAAGATCTCTAATGTAAAATAGAGAACGTGTCAGTAATTCATCAAACCTTTTTTTTATTATACTTACACATACATCTGAAGTAAAAGACTTTATAAAAAATATTTTCTCAACATTGACCAGAAGGAAATTGTATTAGGGTGGATCTGCATGATCCTGAGGGAAATTCAAGCCATGATTTTGATAATATCTATACCTATTATATTATTATTTCAATATTAACCTTTGGAATCGAACATCAATATTTTTAAGTCTTTCGTGGTTGTATTTTTTCACGAAAATTTGACTTGAAATATACTTTGCTAGCTTATATGGCAGGTTGAATACACCAATTCCCGTTCGATCACTGAAGTTAACCAACGTCCAGCGAGGTTGTACCATGTGGGTGTTCACGTGGGTTCGCGGCCAGGTTGAGGTCAATGTGGGTAGCTGGTTTCCAAGTTTCCAGCGAATGGAGGGCCAAAACCCCGTCTCCAATGACCAATAGATGTTAAAGAGACGTTAAGCAAAATTAAAAAAAAAAAAAAAATCGATATTCTACTTTGAAGATACGTGGAATAGGTACAAAAATTGAATTCAAATAATGTTTCTTTGCCGCGCCGCTTGGCTAATAGCGTACTGAGTAGCAATGATATATTATATGTAATAGGACTTATTTGGAGTGTACTAGTTTGTTCTCAAAGGTCAGTCGTTACCGTTAGGCACATATTGACCTAAGTACGGAAATATTGAATAAATTAATGAAAGCTTACAATGTTTTTTCTCATAAATATGGCGATTTTTTTTGACTCCTCATCAGCACTAACCTGCAACAGATAAATGTAAACATATTGTTTAGATTCAGTTTTGAGAATATTATTATCCAAATTATCAGAAAGATCATTGATAAATAATTATGATCGAGACGCCTCACAACATTTGTTAGAAGAACTAACAATAAGGTTTCATAAGAGCGAAATAGAGAAACGATCAGAATCACTCAATATTGGATGGACGGGAGAAATACGAAACAGGTGGAGCTTGCTTCAAGAAAATCTAGAACGATATTATTTTTAGTTTTATTAAAATTGCAAAAATGCATTACATAAAATACAAGAAAAAAGAAAATATGAACAGTGCCGGATTACCCATATGGCAGATTTGGCAGCTGCCAAGGGCCCCGCGCTTTGGGCAACTTAGTGGAATTCTCATATAACTATAACCAATAAACCATTTTTAAATATTTTTAATGGTTATCATAATATGTAATGAATAGATTGAGTTGTAAGTAAATCTATTATATAGATTGTAGACCTTTGTACATTTTAGCATGCTATATGTATTTTTTATTTTTTCTTCAAAACATTCATTTTAGGGGCCCCGCGCATGCTTGATCCGGGCCTGAATATGAAAAAAAAAATATTGTTAACCAACCTAAAAAATAATGTTTACTTTGGGGCCGCACTATATTAATAGTCCATCATGAAGTCTCAGGTGATTCCATAGAAACCAAAAACTAATCGGCCACTTTTATTCACACATAAACAAGTTTCATCATAATCGGATAAGACCTTTAGGAGTTACGAGGTACCAGCCAGACGTTCAAAATCATGAAGTTAAAACTAGACTTCACTTCTTTTGGTCACAAAAGATTTCTAATTTCTCCTTACATGCATTGCGTTATCAATAGAATTTTTTTCCACCCCTTCCTTCTCTCTGCTTGTGTAGGAAAGACAAGTAATATGGAAAGGGTATATGGAATTTTATACACAGAAGCCGTATATTACAGACATAAAGGGGCCTGAGGGTCATATATCTGGTCAAAAACCTAAGGGGATGCATGAGTTATCGTATATTGAACTTACTGACTTATGAGTAATAACGGATAAGTCAGGTGTTGCCAAAGTGGCTCCCTCACCTAACATAAACTAGATCTTCTTCCTGAAGTCTTGAAAATCCAATAGGGTTTTCACTAGGAATAGGACGTGTTTAAGCATTTCACTGTGATGTGGAAAGTTTCTAGTGAGCGCTGCAAATTGTACAAATAGAAAGAAAAAAATATTTGCCTATCCACCAAGTCATCCATGAAGGGGCATTACGTATGATATGATCAAATTCTGTTCCTCGGATAAATATATTGATCGCGCGATTGAAAATGCCTTGCAGAGGCAATCTATATCCCTCCATGTGCGAAGATCTTGACTCAATTCCTTGTGTTCCTCATGTAATTATTTAATGTATTGATTGATATGGTCTGAGACTCGATGTCAATTCTTTATTATGATCTAAAAGAATGGATAATCCAGCGTCTGTAGCACATTGAAAACACTAGTTCACGTTAGATCACTGAAGTTAAGCAACGTCCATTGATGTTCAAGGAAGTGGGTGACCAGGTATGTAGGTTAGTGCCCTCGTGATGCTGACTATTCCCGGTCCAACTCAGGATGGATGAACTCAATGTGGGTAGGTGGGTTGTATGTTTCAGCGGTAGACTAAACGGTAGTCTCACATATCTCTCTTAGAACACAATTTAAAACTCTTCAAAGGAGGAGATGTTATAAAGACGACCTTCTACAACAGCTGTGGGGACATCCACACCGGACTGTNTTTTTAATTTGGCTTAACGTCTCTTTAACATCTATTGGTCATTCAAGACGGGGGTTTTACCCTCCATTCACTGGAAACTTGCAAACCATCTACCCACATTAACCTCACCCAGCCTGGGTTGAAAAATGACCCAACGATACGTGGTGTTCCCAAGCGGTCACCCATCCAAGTACTGACCACGCCCGATGTTGCCTAACTTCAGTGATCTGACGGGAACTGGTGTATTCAACGTGATATGATCGTTGGCGTGCTATCTTCTCTCAGTATCTATTGGGCCACTTTTTGTATTATTACTTTCAAAATTTTAATTCTATGCCAATGTTGATGATATAATGACCTTTTCACAAATATACTAATTGTTGACGTTTGTATCTTCTGTATCTGAGAACCCCTGGAAGTTTCTATTTGTATTATGATATACCTATGTTGACCATACAAAACGAAAGTAATAAAATTTGTTTTCCATTTTATTGCTGACGCTTCAACTTTGTAATCAAACATTTATAACAAAAAATGTAAGTTTTCATGATTTTTATTTTATGCTGGTGGAACCTTACCTAGTTTTTAGATAACTTGTGAGGGTCTAGAATTTGTCCGAAAGTTCTCAATAACAATCTAAGGAAATTTAGACGTAGATATTTAGACAAAATAAATTTTGTCCAACCCAGCGTCAAATAGTGGGAGGTAAGACGATTGAGCGCTTCCATATGAGGTATGCACACTGAAAAATTGACTCATCAAGGAATCTATAAAAAGAAAGTGTGCTCTAAAGAGCACAACCCCTTTAAATCAACTAATGCATTCTTTTGGAGCAAATTGAAAGTCGATCCGATTTAGGACGCAATTTAATTGCTTAATAGTGCCTATAAGGTTTATTTTCGTTGTGGTGAAGTATCGCTCGTTTTAATGAGGAGATATAGATAGTTGAACAGAGGTGCTCCTAATTTTTGAAATCCCATAATTTAACTGAACTGATGTGCCTTAATATACGAGCAAACATATTGAAGAGTTTTGATTATTGAGGAACTCAAATTGGGCCCATCTGATTCAAACCCGCTTGAACTATACCCCTCGTAAGTAGTTTATTTCTTAGAATATTCACTTCCAACAAAATCTCATCATAAAGTCATTAATCCTAACAAATTAAACAAAATGGCGGGCTTTACTGATTCACAACTGAGATAACATTAATAATAATAAACAACTCAAGAACTATGATAATAACTATTGTATTAATTCATTTTAGAATAATAAATCTCTGCCTAATTACTTAAAAATGTACTAAATATACACCTCATGGTATTAACTAATTCCAAGTTTAGTAGAGAAGAAGGAAGCCATTGTAAAATATTCAGGAAAGATAATAAAATGTGTACTTATAAAAATAGTTACAAGTTAGTTACAAATTAGTTTTGAAAATAAAATATTACTGTTTATTTATTTTTTTGAAAAAAAAATTATAATATTTAACATGCGAAGATAATTTATACAGGGTGGATAGATATACACGTGTGGTAAGACACGTGGAATTCGGTGAAAAACATGGAGGAAGTATCAAATAGATTATATTGTAATGAGGGGAAAAAGTGAAAAAAAAAAAAAAAAAAAAAAAAAAAAAAANAAAAAAAAAAACAAGTAAGACAAATCTTGGAGCAGAGCTCAACGGTGTTTAGGTATTACTCTTCGGGGAGAAAAGACCAAAAATGAAGAGGAAAAGCAAAAAGAAAATCTTGGACCACCGGAAACAGAAACAAAAGGAAAATATCAAAGTGCATTGAAAGAGGAAATAAAGGCGACAAAGAACAATATGAGACACTAGTTTTTACTCTTGTTGTTCTAATAAAAACTTCCAGAAAAATTTTGAATTATTGGAAAATATTGAAAACAAATCTTCGACCTGTTCAAGATCGGACTTCAACCTGTTCAAGATGTATCCACTTGTAAAAAGTAATAAAAAAATTGAAATTATAATCGGTATTTTTCACGTAGAAAAACTATAGTAAGTTATCTTGATGTAATAAATATGGTTCCATGTGAGGAATTTTTTCACAAGAGGTCCACGAAACCGGAACAATTACATCAATTTCGATATTATGTTAATTACAAATAATAATTGAAAGAAAACAAATTGTTTACTTTTGAATGGAGTTCATATTTTCATTCAGTGAAGTGAAGATATACTTGTTGATCCATCCTGTATTTCATGTTACAAACTTGAGGAAAGGTGGCGGAGTTGTGAGTGGATAGATAATATCAAAAATATGATAATCATTTTACAAGAACAAATTGGCTAAATTATAACAATATAAAACAGTATAAATTATTGTTGGTGTGATATATACATCCTCAGCCATACAGGACTATAGGATGATCAAAATTTTCAGAGCCTTCAAAATCATTCAAATACCGTACAACGGCTAATCCTTCAAAGTATAATGATAGGAGAATGTTTCATGCTCCGCGAGGGTCATTTCTGACAATGCCCATATTTATACGGTAATACTGTCTAATTTTTGCTGCAAACTTTTCAGAATCTCTTACAATGTTCGGGAGACCTTTAAGGGCCCACTGAAAATATAAGCGTATCTCAATTTGTTTTATCTCTGTAGTTCAATTTTTGGGTTTGTCATAGAGATTATATTGCTTCTTCGATTGTGATGGAATGTTCATAATTCTTGAGATTTTGTCGGTATTTCAAGTATACTTTCATGTGCAAATATGATTTTGTTGAACAATTATTAGGTAGGTATATGCTTGAGACGGCTGGGCGATTTGGTCCAAATTGGTAGGTTGAGACGAGAAAACTTCTCATGAACCCTCATAATATATGCTGGTTATTATTTTTGGATGAGAATTTATGTTTTTTAACGTTTAGGACAATGCATGGATCAAACAGGACCGCTCCTTTCCCAATTTGGCATGGGAAAATTATAGTTGCTATTTATGTTCTGCATTTTGGAAAAAAACAGGTAATTTAGTATGAAATCTTTTTTGACATTTTAGCTAAAAAATAAAAGGCACTATCTCGGCCGGCTACACCCAATAGTCCAGAAATTCTTTCATGATGCTATATTGAGAATTACAACATTGATTTTGTTACTTTTGATTCTTCCTATATTTCTGCTTGCCCGTAATGTAAATAATAACGCAATGTCTAGAAAGAACAATGTAGGTATAGTATGTATTATAAAATTGACGGCTTCCTGTGTCTGAACATTTGGAGATATTGAACTATTCCTTGTACGCAGGACGCAGGAATGTAAATGTAACTAAAAGCGGACGACCAAAATATAATAGAGGCAGTTATTAAAATGATTAAATGTTTGATTATATTTCATTGACATGTGTACAGTGCATCCTACGCAATCTCAATAAATATCGCGAAAAATCTCTGGAAAATTAAAGCGACAACTCATAGCGTTCCATTGCATAAAATGTGTCAAACAGACTACAAGAAATTACAACCCAGAGAAGAGTGTTGCAGAGGAAGATACATTTTATCCTGGAGAAGACATCGTCAGTGATCATAGGCCAAGGAAGAATTTAAATAGAAAATGTAAGTTCTGAATTTTAAAAGCTACTAAATCTTTTCTTTTTCTTTTACCTTTACAAAGTAGAATAATAAATAAACGTATAGGAGGAAGACCAACATAAACATATTAAGATGTAATAACTAAAATGGCAAAAACAAGATGGAAATTTTATTCTGATCTCAGTAGAATTTCCATGCAAAGGAATTCCACCGTTGGCGATTACGAGCGATTACAAGCCGTCCTTTGGAAGTACGTACTCACAGGACGGCCGGGGTTTTGGGTCAAGACGAAGAAGAGAATACTACTCTATACTACAACAACCCTGTGTCGGGCGAAAAAATAGACATGGTATTAGGGTTATCCATAGGTTTCCATTGGCATCAAAAGGATATGGTACAATAAATTTGTCGATTGTATTGCCTTGGAGTATAAGAGATTAAAGTCACATCTAATGCTCAACACAGGGTTGACCGAAATGATAATATCAAAAATCTAGATGGATTAGACAATATACTCGTGGTAAATCCTGACACGGAAGAAGTTATAAAGAAAGTAAAGAATGAATAATTTCTTTTACTTTTACAAAGTAGAATAATAAATATAAAAAGAAATAAAAAATAAAGAAACCATTACGAAGTCTCTAGTTACTGTTTGCATAACTTCGTGAGGTGCGAGATGCATTATTGCAATATTGCATGCGTTATAAATCACAAGCACAACATCAGAGCGACGTCGTGTGAGGAGTCAAACGAAAACATGGTGAAATATTATTTTATTTATTATGTAAAGAATAGTGTCGTGTGATGAAATATAATATGGAAAGACAACCATTTTGTTAATCAAGTAGTCAAATCATTAGGTGTGATAATAAATACAAGCATATTATTTTACAATTACAAAAATAGTGCCGAAGTGTAAAAGTAGAGGTAGATGGGCGTTCTGGATGGATAATTAGCAGAAGTAGATGTTTGAATTTATTTAGCATTGAAATAAAAAAAAAAAAAATCGCTAGTCCCTAGGAAATCTATTCTGAACCAGAATTTTTTCCTTCCTTACATCCCACACAGACAAATGTCTTTTGACAGTGTTTTGTATTTACACACACTTATTTCTTGCAGGTGGTACATATTAGGCAATTTAGACACTTTAGACAATTTATGGTAGCTTTAGACAATCAATATATTGGTACATGCATTGCCAAGAGATGGGGGCATAAAGTACCCGCGCCCAAAGTTTGGCTTCAATATCATCCCTTAGAAGGCTTAGAACATACATATTTTTATATACCTACTATGATGAAAAATATTATTTGTGACAACTATTAAACGTCTCATTAAAATAAGTATCATAATTTGATTACTACAAGCTTTTTGCTAAAACGCGGGTACTTTGAACCCCCCCCCCCATCCTTGGCAATCCTAGTGTTAATATTATAAGGAGTTCTTTTTTCAGTGTATGCTATGCATCAGACTTCTCCAAGCTTCTCATTTCACACTCTTTCCCTCCCTGTAAATCCACTCATTTCTCCCATTTGCTATCGCCCAGCTTTCTGAACTGCGCGATAACATGTTTGGCCATTCTAATAATGCAAAAAATATTTGCGGGAGTTTTCTCACAATATATCAGGCATAGCTGATATTGGTAACAAAGTTGTGAATTTATTTCCATGGAAGAAGTCGAAACGTATATAGAAATATAATATTTATTATCATAGAATCAATGGCACGAAAAGAACTTTTCTTTGGAATATTAATCCCAATATCTAATATGGAATCCATATTTTACTCTTCATTGATCAAATCCAATTTATTTGTGTTCCTCTTATTTATTGTATTTTAGCATTTTTTTTTATCTTGAAAACGCTTTTCAAGAAATTATTCTAGATGGTCAGCATAGCTTCTATGCTGCAAAATGTTAACTCAAATAGAATTTCTTTTTATATTAAGTAATTATAAACTCAGTGCACATGTTATAAATTAAAAATAATAAAGTTATTACATCATAATTACAATTCAACATGTATGTTATTAATATGTTGACTTTGCAATTAACACGGTTGTTCCTCGACGGCATGCAAATGTTATGAATAGTACATCTGCCATCTGCTTTACTAACACATGCTCGGGTTAGAATAAATATGTGTTAAACGATACTATGCAGCATAGAACAATTAAATCAAAATAAATTCAAATTATGACATGCAAAATAAAATATTTAATTAATTACACTTGTTCACTTTTTATTATAAATGATTTTAAATATGGAATAGCACAATGCTCACTAATTTTGCTTCATTTGTGTCATCTAATACAATAATTTAGGCGATTTTACTTTAACGTGACTACAGGCGATTGATCAAAATGAATGTAGGTTAATGGAAACGCGTTCACTGTAACCATATAATTTTACCTTGGACAAGATTCCATTAACCTAATTTATTCGCATCAGTCGCCCGGTGTAGCTTGAAATTGTATTTGCGCCTAGTCACTTTCAAAGGACGACCCGTGTAATACAAGAGGGGATTTTATTTTCCACTGAAAGTTTTAAAGATAAAATAAACTTTATTACTATTAATTATTAATCTTTGTTTGATTAGTTAATATTTCAAAATATGAAATTTGGCGCTTAAAAGGTTTGAAAAGTGAATTGTCGTTGTAATTAGTACTGGAAAAGTGTGTTTCTCGTATATTTGAAAAGTGATTTGACGTCTCCACTAAAATGTTTGAAAAGTGATTTGTCGTCGTAATTAGTACTGGGAAAGTGCGTTTCTCGTATATTTGAAAAGTGATTTGGCGTTTCNTTTGTCGTCGTAATTAGTACTGGGAAAGTGCGTTTATCGTATATTTCAAAAGTGATTTGGCATCTCCACTAAAATGTTTGAAAAGTGATTTGTCGTCGTAATTAGTATCTACTGGAAAAGTGGATATATTTCAAAAGTGATTTGGCGTCTCTATTTGTCCACCATATTTTGTATTAAAATTAAATAAGTTATGTCCTATGCAAATGAAATTAATAACCAGAAGACAGAGCGGAAATAATTAGAAACTAATAAAAAATCGTTTTGCATAATTTATTAACAAATAAAAACTTTAATATTTTACACTAAATTAGATATAGTGAATTAATAAAATGAAATAAATTGCAGCCTCGTGAATTTTCCTATTTTTATTATTTATTTTTTTATGTGTTTTAAATTATTAATGAATGGGGTAAGTTTGTTTATCAATTCTTCAGGGAGGATAAATAAGTTTGACTTTCAACGAAAATGTTAAAATTTAAATTCAATGAAAATCTTGGAGAAGAAATTTAGATTTCAATGTTTAGACAAATGGAAACACCGTAGTTTTAAATTTGAATAATAAAGTTACAGATGTTTTCTCTGGTTTAATATCTTTTTAACATCTAACGTCACCTATTGAACAAAGTAAGTCTGAATTACCACTGGCAACTCAAACCTTCTATTGATGGTGAAAGAAGTGGTGATAGTGGGACCGGGTCGGGGAAAAGGAGAGAAGTTTCAGGTGATTTGGACATAAAAAAAGCTGAAAGACAATAATAATGAAAAAAAGTGGAGACTTTGGTAATGAAAAAAAGAGGTAGACCAAAACTAAGATAGAAAGATAAGGTGGAAGACGATTTAAAAGAGAAGAGATGGAAACTGGAGAAGTTTTAGATAGAGGCGTTTGGAGAAGAAGAAGAATCAAGGAAAATTACACCGACCCCAAATAATTGGAAAAAGAGAAGTGAATTTTTCGTGTAAATTATCGTGAAGTGTGCTAAAGGAACACTGTAATTTGTTTAGAAATTGCACCTCGATTAAGGTTTAAGCGCAAGGATACGCATTTTCTGATAAAATATGTTGCTGACTTTACATCTTTGGTTTGAAGGAGAGTTTTTTAAAGGCTGGATGGCCTAACACTAAACCGTCTGCAGTTTCACATCAATTTGAAGACCGTCACTTTAGGAAGTTGGCTCACTCCTCTCGATGTCGAAAACTATATAAAAAGTGAAATAGAAATAGAACGAGAACCTCTATTTCATTTCTAAAATATCATTGCTATATTTTAATTTTTTTTTATAGCATTATGATAATCATGTTCACAGAATCTCTCTTCTACAGCTAACTCATGATGCGATGGTTGCAATTGTTTTCTTCTTCATTTTTTGCAGAGGTGTTTATTTTACAATAACCTAACCTGATGCTAATGGCGTGCATGATGATGAAGTAGGAAAATTATAAATACATTGCAAGAACGTAAATAATAATAAGATACAGTCAGGGTATTGTTATAATATTATGCAGTCGTTGAGTCGTGGATCCGCCTCTTCGCGAAACCAAAAACAATAATCAGCAACAAAGCTGATAGTGTAGTCGAAGATATGAAAACTAGAAAACAAGGATATGAGTCCCTTGATCAATGTTTCAGTCACTGCAGACCATAATAATACTATCATTTGAATGTGATAGGAAACTGAAATGCCTTGACAAGATTCTAGTTGATTTTATTTTATTGGAAAGAATGTCTATAAAAAGGATCAAAGTCCCCATTGGAACTTAGATCAGTAAAACAACGGCTCGGATACTTTTACTGAAATACAAACTTGTACTTTATTGGTACTTGCAAATAGAAACATTTCTCCATAAATCTTCCAATATCCGAGGTAAATGGGAGTGTCTCCACAAAGAATCATTTGGCCATGTACCCTTGAAACTAGGAGAAACAAAAACTCAAAATGAGTGAATATCAAGGTCAGAAAAAGCGAAAGTAATGAAGACCACAGATTCCTAATTACTAAGACTGGTCACCATCTAACACTCGGAATCATCACAAGATTTCACAACTTATAGATATCATTTTTTGGAGACATTATGAATAAGTATGACGTTGTTGTTGAACTGTAAGATCTATTTAATGATGTCATGACAAACCTCGGGAACATTATAAAACTAAAAAGTATCTTTTTTTACAATATAAATATCTTTTTAATCTGCCACGCTATAAAACATGTCAATCAAATTTAGAACTGTGCCAAGAGGTATACCCGACGTCTATAATGTAATTCAACGTAGTGCCGGCAGGAGAGCAGAATTTATTATCGAATAAGCTTTTGAGAATAATCGACTTTATACCTTAAGAGAAAGGGAGTTAAACTGATTCAATGGCCATAGGCCAGTATAGGTTTTTCAGGATTTCTCCTCTGCTGACAAAATGGCTGAACATTTAATGAAGTATCAACCTAGATAATTTTGCTCAATTTCAGTTCAGTTATTATCTAAAATTGGAAAAGGCTCATTTGTGAGGGACCTACCACTAAAATTCTAACTAAAATTTATCAAAGTTTAGGTGATGCAGAAACCAAGAAATTGACCATAAAAAGACAGACCTACATGGAATAAAATATGGTCCTTGATGTTATATTTTTCATGAGGACAAAGTTTTCTAACTTTCAATAGTTTGTAGGAAAATTATCCCACCACCATCAAATAAAGGTCCAACTATGAGGCAAAAAATTAATAGGCCGCATTTGTTTATAAATTCTGCTAACAGGAAAATCATCATAACAACATCGACATAGACTTCCCTCTGTCATCTCATCTGAACGCATAAACATAATATTAATATTATTAAGAGGGGCGAGCGAGCATGATCATGTGAGATCAAGTGGAAAATGTGTCCCATTGTGTCCCATTATCAAAAGTTATTGATGGATCATCTACAGGGAGTAACGAAAAAGATAGGAAAACATGAATATTTCCAGAGGACAAACAAGAAATTCATATTTTGAAAATGAAAATTGAATAACATAAACAGGAGCATTTAGCGGTATTAAAAGGCGATTAAGATCCTAGATTGGAAATTGTATCAACAGCACTATTTTCCCAAGTGAATTAATGATAGATATGATTGGAGTGAAAAGAGGCAAGAGCACACAGACACAGATTAAAGTCTGGAATTGAAAAACGTTTGGTACAGTCAACGTCTCTACTCAAAAGTTTCTTTAAGAATGTCTCTTTCAAGCTGCGGTCTTGAAAATACAATATTAGGAGCAACGCCTAGATAACGATGGCGATAAAGATGACCTTGTCATTTAGTCCAAATTTCGGAAAATAAAATGAAGAATTTGGAGAGTGTTCTCTGTACACGGAAAAAATGACAAAATCCTTCTTAAATTTAATGGATAAATATCTTCCAGAACCGTGACAGTACTAACTACTCTATCAGATCTATTGAGTAGATTAATGGACAGGCATGGAATGTAATAAAACACACAATAAATAACTATTTCAAAATAAAATTAGAAATGATATTTCTAATAAAAAACAATAAAACCAAATATGGATTAGAAATCTATAAGTCATTAAGATTAACCCTTGACGAGATTCTGTACAAAACGTTCCTGATTAGTAAGTATAGATACTGAAAAAAGTTCATGTCAAGAAGGTCAGTCCCTTATAAAATTTATAGTCAGTCTTATTCACCATGTACCTAGACCTAGAGGCATGCCCCTTTTGTGCATTGTGTCGGGATGCTAAGTCCTATCGACAGGACAGTAGATGATATCCAAGATTAATGAAAATAATTTGAAAAAGAGCTGGAAATGAAAATAAACGGAGAATGACTGCAGCATGATGAATTGGAAGAAAATGTAAGGAGTTTTGAATGACGAGAAGATGAACTTGAAAAAGTGACTTATTAGCATAGATGGAACTGGTGGAAATGGGGGTGCTGTGGTACAAGATTGGAAATAAAGTCATTAAGGAATATGATATTAGTTGCGGAAGTTTCAAATAAGATTCAAGAAAGAAGACTGTAGTGGTATGGGAAGGTTTAGAGATGAGAACGAAAATCACATAGGAAAAATTTACGACAAAGTTATCAAAGGGGCAGACCAAAGAGAAGGTGGAAATTTTGTGTAAATTGTGGATAATAACCTATAGGGTAATGAGAACCAGAATAAGTCTACTTGGGAAACAATCGATGAAATTACCGACCCTATCTAACGTAGGAAAAGACTAAAAGAAGATATATAAAAGAAAAAAAATAAAGGTTTCCAATAAATCTGCCCGTTTCAAGTAATATTATGAAAAGACTATTAAGGATTAACTGATGATGACTACTAACTTGATGCAAGTTAATCTTAAGTATAAGAACATTTAATGATGTTCCTGTTGTACATTACTGATTTATTAGACATGAAATAGACATCAAATTACAAATAACTAATGTGGGCATAATGTCGAATGTCAGTTACCGTACGTCACTCAAGAGATGATACAAAGTTGTTTGTTCTTAACATAGGACAGGAAACTAAAACGATTCTTCAGGTCTTTAATTGGAAATGATTAAAAATCAAAATAAGAGCGAAAGTGTTCTTGATTTAAGAAATAAAATGTGTGACAAATGGGTCATTAAGGATGACCGCAACATTTTATGCTTTTTTGCCGTATAGCTGTAGAAAAACTTTCAGACAAAATACCTAATTTAGGTGAAAAATTGTATTTTTCCCGAAGGATTTGGATATGGTAATTGAGGTGATTTCTGATATTTCTTGGTGTTTGAGCTAGATAATTTGACCTCCGAAAAGCACTGTTTTTGCAACGGGTCTTAATATTGAGCGTCTGACTCTAGGTATATTGGTATTGTCTTAATATTTGATCCAAATGGGGTTAAGACTGAAATCGGTACAAATTACATTAAAAAATCAGGTGCATGTGAACCTATAAGAAGCAGAAAGCCCTATTGACCAATTTGTTTGCGTGCAAATAATATTTTTGCACATAATTCACAAATACTTTGACAATATACCCAAACTATCTTTTTGTTACTCCCTGTACTAAATTTCATTACAAATATTTGCCCAATAGTAAAAAACAAAAAAAAATGTCTTTTTTATATAAAACTAATATCAAAAAAGATTATTATTTGTACATAACCCCCAAAATGTATTGGAAAGGCCCTATTTTGCCCTGAAAATATAATTTTTTTTTGTATCTCTTATACTTCAGAACATAATAATGTCATATGTAACCGTTGTTTGATTTATTGTTATATATTTTCTTGTAATATGTTATTGATTTTTTGCTCTGATTATTTTTTTTTATTTGCATTAACAACGTTTTCTTCTTCTTGTCAAACATCAGAAATAAAAATTGAGATAATTATTATATATATTGGTTATTTCAATTGACTGAAGTCTGGTTTAAACTCCACGATTTACTTTAAACGTCTGTCTGTACATCCATGTTGTTGTTGTTAATAACTTTTTCAACGATATATTATATGCTATTTTCAGACTGTCCCAAAAGGTTAAAAATACATTAAGCAAAAAAAAAGGCACAAGTACAGAAAATCACGTCTAATCAGATGTACAAAAAATACGCCTTATCCGCATTGATTTGTCTGTTTTGGTCTTTATTTTGGTTTTGCTTAAATTTATATTTGGTTCAGTTGGTTATTCACCTGGGGTCTGATGATGAATATTTTAACTGGACGAAGTCTACAGTTCACAAAACCACTAGTTAGAAAATATGGAATGAGAAATACATCTGAGAGCCATCTACCCACAACTTGGAATAACTGACATAAGAGTTACATTTGATACTCTAATTATTTTTACCATCTCAATTTTTTTTAATAGGGAGTTTTATAATACCGAACAAAATAGCCATTACTGAGTTTAGGTTTATGTTAAATATACTTCATGAAATGTAAAATCATGGAGTATTGTACGATCGGCATCGACAACTCGATCCTATTTGGTATAGAGTTTGTCACCGTACACTATGATGCTCAGAAGTATGAGAGACTGCAATATTTCATAAGACCTTTTCCATCTGATAAAGTTTATTATCTTATTGGCCGAACAAAGTGTAGTTTTAAAACGACATTTTTTATTTCGTCTGTTTGTATTTTTGCTCCACGATAACTCTCAAACGCCAGAATTAAATTTCGTATTATGGATATTTTATTCTTGATATTAGCTCATCTCTTTTCGGTTCTCATTAGGCCACCGGGGGTCAAATGGTGGTCATTTTATGTAAGTGATGTCTACATTTCACAGAACTACTGGATCATTATTATTAAAATAATACAGAAGATAAAATATCTTGTGTATTATTTAAGACCAATCTCATTTACACTTACAATCTAAATCCCAAACTTATTTCGTTAATTCAACAGTGCACAAAATCATAAATTTAAATTTGTGTTGATCTCCAAAATTTTCATTTTGGTTCTAATGGAGTCGGTGACATTGTTTTATTATTTGGCAACGTTCTCGCCACCATGTGATGTTAATTTAAGTCATCCAATGTCAACAAACTCAAACGTCTTTGACATTGAATTTGAAGTGTGGTTCGAACGTTTTTTTTTTCAATTTTGATTGGTTTTAGTAATAATCCAGGCACATCATCTAACAGTGCCAGATTAATTAACATTATTCATAATCTCCATCCTATCTTAAGAGTATCCATCTCTACAGTGATTTTAATGTTTGACGAATTTTCATTCTTCCAGGTCCTCTGGGTTCTATTCTTTCTACTAAATTCTAGTTAATTCTCAATCCCTTCATTTTTGATGATTCTCTTATCAATTTCAGTTTTCTCCATGTACCTGTCTTCAAAAGTTATCCTATTTCGTTTACTCTTTTTAATTTCTCTTCTTACAACTTCTTCATTTCCCAATCTCTCTCTGTTTACATCACTTTCAGTTCTTCCTCCATCACCTACCTCATGTTTTTGTGTTTGATCATCAATTTCATTTTCACATATATGTAATATTTTTTCACAATTCACATTGAACCTAATAATGGTGTATATTTTTCTCGATAAGAAAACTTTATCTTTTCCATAGGTAGGTACTAAAACACATCGACATCGTCAGTAGATAATGTATACAAATACAAGTTGATTACTATGTCTTGTGTATTTTATATTACACACGTCAATATGGTAATATTTATTATGATGTTTTTATAGGAAACATATTTCTATACGATAGATGTACCAAATTTTGGGCACAGAAGAAATGAAAATGAATTTTTATTCTGTCTACAAAAGAGACTAAGTTTCTTTTACATAAAATCATATAAATTAAACCTGTTCGGAGCACTCATAAATATGTCTGTGACATAGTGACATAGACCAAACAATGAAAATTATTACACAGACATACGCATTATGGAGAATAGTCATAAAGAATGATCGATTTAAAATAATTTGGCATTCTGGTGCACACAAAATTTTAACGTGTAGGTATTTTATTTCATTCCTATACTATTTTCAAGATGTATTTTGTTAAGGACATAGAACTATATTAAGGTCGTTTTCAATCTTCTAAGATAGCGCAGGATAATATTCTTAAATATCTGTATTTTTTGAGAAGAATCTAGTATCGCATTTGACACCTCAGACCATTAAGTAATTTTCTCTTACTGTCCTTTTTTTGTTAATATCTACTAATTTAGGACAACGGACGATATTTATAGAGTTTACCCTAACATTTATGATTAACATAATAAAAATATATAAATAAATAAAAGAATCAATAATCAATAACCACTTTACATTTTAAAATAATAATTTTATATTTAGAAAAAAAACCTGAAAGTTGTATCTCAAGTCTTAGTTGGTTTGTTAGAAATAATATCCTTGTATTTATAATATCATCGCATCATTAGATTTGGGTACATTATTGGTTTTGTATTTGTGTCCAAGATAGAAGTATGATGACCATTTGAAAACTTCAGCAGCAGACAATAAAGACTCATTTAAATCTAATTGCAGGTTTTCTGGCGATCATCGAAAATCGAATGATTTACTAATGTATTTTGTAGTCACTTTTTTCTATTGAAGCATCTCTTCTCTTCATAGGGTAACATCTTGATTGAAATTTTTCATAATCTTTTTTTATTTTTTCTGCAGATTTATTCTTATCTTCTTCTTCTGTTGATTTATTGTCCTCTAGATTTTCATCTTCGTGACTATTTTCGTCTTCAACAGTTGCTATCTCCTGGTTGGTAGTATTTGGTTGATCTAAATTTATTTCTTTATTTTATTTAACTATTTCATTTACGTGTATTTTATTTGGGCACACGAAATTTCTTTAAATATTTTGAGGAAAATTTTATGAATTCATCAGAAGACTTGCCCCAATCTTCCAAATAATTTAGAGCGAATACGGTCATCCCCAGGATAAAAATAAGGGTGCTTCTCAGGCAGCCGCATAATTACTTATATTGTGACGTATCATACACATAATATATCTGCTATTCTGTTTACATTCAAGAAAATAAATAAACACGTTCTTATGGGAGTCCGCAGATCAAACAATCTGCGTTCTCCCATAAGAACATGTGTAGTTGTTTTTTTCTTGCATATATGCAAATGTAAAGATATTTGTGTTCCACTGTTCTGTGCAATATGATAGATATGTATTCAGTTGTCTGCGAGCACCCAAATATATAGGTGTGTACGTTTACGTCTGCATGGCGAATTCGAAGAAATTTATAAACAAATTGTGGAACCATTTGAAGAATTATTGTAAAATTATTATAATCGTATATTTGGCCGAACACAAGGAATTGACTATAAACAAAAATTGACAGAGAAGAAATGAAAATTTGTTCCTTGATGTTCAAAAGTTAAAATCAGGCTGTACATTTTTAATTCTGAGTATTTTTCCTTCTTCAACTTTTGAATGAATATAAAAATTCCATATCTCCAGTATTTTCGTAAACAAAGAATCATACCTTTTAGAAATATTAAAAATTCAATCTCTCTTTCCGATAAGAAAATACGCCTATTATTAAAATAAATTCAATAAAGAAGTTATATAACTTTTATAAAAAGTTTCAAATTTATTCATCTGATACGAAGAAAGATATTTTATAAAACTTTGAAAACGAAAAAAAAGTTTAGATCTTGGATTCACTTGATTTAGCATAAATTCCAACACAATTGAATAATTAGAATAATTAAAATTCAAATAATAATTAATTAGGTAATAATTATAAATCAAAAATGAAAAATATATTTTAATTAGTTAATTGTAAGAGTAAATCAATTTTTTAATGTAAATCATTAAGGATAATTGAAGCTATGTTGTTATTGCTCATGTTGTTTTTAGTCCAAAAAAGGATAAAGCCCTAAAAGGACCAATCCACAATGTTGGCTCTCGTTTGGTAGGGTCTGTATTCAAATATATGTTTTATATTGCGAAATTTATATATTTTTAATGAACTTTCTTAAGAATAAAATCAAAGCAATGATGATAATTATATTGTTGTGATGTTAAGGGAGAAGCACAAAAAATAATGCAGGCCTCTTTTACACCACTCATATTTGAATCGGGTGATGGTGTGAAAGTCCTCAGAGTATGTGAAATGTGTTATCAATAAGATTATATAAAAAATTTACCAACTCAAGGATCACTCCTTGACTTATCTCCATGTAAGGCGTTCGGCCCAATTTTGCTGTTATATTTGATTTTTCGTTAATAACTTCTTTTATTAAAATAAAAAATAATAATAAATAAATTAAAAAAAATCTAGTAAAAACAGTCAATTGACCTTTGATTTCAGTTTAGGTCCTGTTGATTACACAGAATTAAGACATTTAGGTGACAGGCCCGTGCCCGGTATTTTTTTTTTTTAATTTGGCTTAGCGTCTCTTTAACATCTATTGGTCATTCAAGACGGGGGTTTTACCCACCATTCGCCGGAAACTTGCAAACCCACATTGACCTCACCCAGCCTGAGTAGAGACGGAAAATAGCCAGCATCACGAGGGCGCGAACCCATATGAACACCCACATTGAACAACCTCGCTGGACGTTGCTTAACTTCAGTGATCGAACGGGAGCTGGTGCATTCAACGTGCCAAAGACGCTGGATCATATTTTGCTTTATTCTTCGTGTGTGTATGTGTCATCGCTCTTTCCTGAAAATCAAGGCCGCGTGTGATAGGCTGTTAAATAGCCTATCACTCGTCAATTTTCACTTATGCGAGAATTTTCCTTGAGCCTAATGTAAGGTTCTTCAACTGGTTGTCAACTGGCGAACTACTGTCCAAATCTGAACTATCTTAATGAAAAGGAATGAAAAGCAGATGATAAAGAAGAAGATGAGAGTTAAAAAACTATAAATATTGCATCAAAAAGACAACTCTAATCCTTCAAAACATATAGGCGTTTTCAAATTACCCTTAAAATAAATATGAATGATAAGGATCTATATATTAATAGGGGAGGAACACTGTTTAGGGAGTCAAAAGCTTCAACAAGATCCGGAAAATATATTAATGTATCTTACAAAGGTGCATCCCTAACAGCAAGATTTGAATCTTAGATTAATCCTTGAGATAAGAGAGTGTAATACAATAAGTATATTTTCATACTTAAAATCATAATGCATGAAAATAAATGCTGAGTGCTCATGGGAAAACTGTCCTGCTGTTCATGCAACAAGAGGAATCAGAATCTTCAATTCCGCCCGTTCATTTTCCGCTCCTGTCAGAAATAAAAGACGACTTGGGCTAGATCGGATATTGCATTATCCGATCTAGTCGGATGTATAGTTGTATTCCCAAGTTATGTCTAGACACCCACATGTTACAACCTCGCTGGAAGTTGCTTAACTCCAGTGATATAACGGGAACTGGTGTATTCAACGTGCCATAGAGGCTGGCTTAAAAATCCAATAAAATTTGACCGGAGAATTTCCAATGAGTAGCCCACTTTAATACTCGTAAATCACCATTTTCGACATTAAATAAGATTTTATGATTTAACCGGAGGTTAGGAACACCAAGTTTGATGAAATTGACTAACGTTTTGCTTAGGGCGGTTAAAAGCAAATACGAACTGTTAAAAGTGAAAGCGAACGACTAGAAACTTATAATACTACGAGCTACCATACGCTATTACCAGCGACTTCCAACTGCAGGAGGATTTGTAGTTTGCAGCGTGTAGTCGTTTCCGAAGGACGACTGGGTTGAGTTTTTGAAAATCGAACGTATTTGAGAACGCTGGAGGAAACCCAAATTTGATAAGTGTGCTGTTTAATATTGTTTAATATTACTAAACTGACCTACCTCTATTGCTGTTATATAATTCTTTCACTATTATCATTCAATTTTATATAAGACTTTGTTAATATAGCAAATCTTATCACTCTATAAATATTGACAACTATCAGAGAAACAAAGGGCGCTAATGGAATTCCCAAAAACGTAAGCGTGCAGTAAAAAGGTCAACGTAAAAACCAAAATTCAGTTTGACAAATTTGTTGTTTATTCTTTTTAAATAAAAGCCACTTCTCTGACTGACACGCCGATTTTCATAACACATTATTTATTTAGGATTTTAAGGAATTTGTGGAAATTTATTTTCTAAAGAAGCCCACGTTGTTTACACCAACCTCCAAAAAACGCTACTGTTATTTATGACGAGGATTCACTTACTAAGTAAGTGACTCCTCGTCATAAATAACGGTAGTGTTTTTTAAAGCTACCAATAATATAAATTTGTTAAATAATAATGACCTTACACCAACCACGTTGGATCACTGAAGTTAATAAATGTCTAGCAAGATTTTACTAAGTGCATGACCACGTTGGTTTGGCGCCTTTGTGATCCTCGCCCAGTCCAACGTAGGCTGGGCGAGGTCGATGTGGATACCTGTTTTGCATGTTTCCAGTGAATGGAGGGTAAAACCCTTGTATCGAAAGCTACATTTAATTAAAAAAGTCAAAAATTTACCACTTTGTATACAACCCGTTAGATCACTAACGGGAGGTTATACCTTAGTTAACCTGGTTGTAAAAAAGAGGCAACTTCCCTTTTGAATAATGTCTCCCTAAAATAGGTGTGCAAGAAGTAATTTTAAAATGGTAGCCAGATTTATGTTTATTTATTGTATTCCTGGCAGGCTCAGTCTTCATCTCCAGGGTGCTCAGAGGCATGGCCATTGTGGCATAAAACTTAGTCGTCACGATTCGGCCAATAAATTTGAACTTGCGTTCGTACAATCCTAATGAGGTAATCATTTCATTAAATTTTCTTCTTTTTTACTTTTCAAAGAGGGGCAATCATTGTCTAAGTAATAAAGAGGTGATGAATTATGCATGCCCCCATTCCTTTTCGGAAGTCTAACAACAATGACAACTTCGTCAGATTCTTATCAAAAAGAACGAACATATAACAAAGTTAAGCCTCAAATTATAAAACATAAGCTTTTCAGTAGCGGCGGGTGGGGAGGGGGCAATATTAAGGATTTAAAGTTTAGCCTTTTTTTGTATTATAATTTATTACTAAAAGATATATTTTAAATAATATCAGATAGAGTTCAGACTGTGTTAATCACAGTTTTGCATGATTCGACGCCATTTTGGAATGTTGCTAGTTCAGTTAAGACATCCCATAATTGTGTGATGTTTGTATGCGTAAAACAAGGTATTTATTGTAGGTAAGAATTTTGGGAGGAGAACAAAGAAGTCCCGGATCCGGTAAAATTTAGCTCAACTTTTTTTCATTTTTCGAGGAACTGGATACGGAATGAGGCAACTTCAAAATCTCAGTATGAAAATTAGGTACCTATATTTATAAATCGCAAAGCCCTAAATAACTAACATACATACTGACTGATTCATAATCAACATCACTCTGCGATGGCTATACGTAGAAATCTCGTACATACATATTTTTCTTTTAATAGATCCTTTTTTTTTTGTTAATTTGGCTTAACGTCTCTTTAACATCTATTAATCATTCAAGACGGGAGTTTTATCCTCCATTCGCTGGAAACTTGCAAACCAGATACCCACATTGACCTCACCCAGCCTGGGTTTGACCGGAAAAGTGAACTAACGATACGTGGTGTTCCCAAGCGGTCACCCATCCAAGTACAGACCACGCCCGCCGTTGCTTAAATGTCAGTGATCTGACGGGAACTGGTGTATTCAACGTGGTATGATCGTTGGCAATTAATAGATTCTGGAATAAGGAAGGAAAAAAATCGAAAGTTCAAGTGGGAGCGAGTTTTCTCCCAAGTTACAATTACATGGCCATGAGAGGCCCCCCCCCCAAACACCCTTGATATAAACTCCACTGTATTCTGGTTCGTATTTCAGCAATGGCTTTTCCGATATTTGAAAATGAAAAAATAAAACATTATTTTCATCAGAATGAATTTTACAGTCACGGTATAGGACGCAAATGAAGTTCCGGGTACCTGCTATTATGATATATTTATAAGGTAAATAATTCAATTTGTTTCAAATGTTAATCTCTATGTTAATGCTAATTTTTTATGTCCAATGCTTGGATTCGTACCAACAGCCTACAGGTTACAAATCCGTATTTCTACACAAAGCTGAGCTACCGAAGCTATAAGAATTATATTGGCACTTGTTAGGGAATTTTTACTTTTCTACTAACTACCTTAGCCTTTAATTTTGCAATTTATATTTCTTTAATGTCTACAATAAATTAAAAAGATAAATTTTCCCTAAGCCATAAAAAAATTGGATGCTTCGATAATTTAATGGTGCATCCGAGCGTCCCTATTTTTTTTAAAAAGATCATCAGATCTCGTCACACCGAATAAAATACATTTACCTTTATTTTCCATTGAATTTTAAGTTTAATCTCATCACATTGTTTTAACTGATCTTACCTGAAATCAGAGAAAAGAAAGACAGAAATAAGTAAACATGAAATTTTTATTTTTTGTAACACCTTTAGGAAATAGAAAACACAGGTAAGTTTTATTCTTCACAGATAAGATATTTTTATTTCATAAAACTGAAGATGGCTGCATAGGTGAAGCCTGTCGGCTAATTTTTTATTCAATACAAAATTACAAATATCTTATCGGTGAAGCGTAATATTAGCTAATTAGCTACGTTTTCTTTGTATATGCACTCTCACAAAGTTATCCAAAAGCACCTTTGGGAAACATCCTCCCGTGCCGTTTGGCCATAATCAGTAACAGCTATTTATTTTTCTAATACATAAAAAACCAAAGGATAAAAAAAAAGATAGGTAAATCTCAAATCAACACTTTTACCGCTATAAAATATTTAATTAGCATTATAAGAAGAAATGGTACAATAAATAAAGATTTAAATAATTAAATCAGAGATTATAAAATTATTTTGAGCCCTCCAAATATTGACGATTTTCACTATCCGTTACCAAGCGCAGCGGGACATTCAGCGAAACCAATAGAGAACCTTAATCCTAATTCCAAAAGAGACATATTAGCAATGAAAAAAATATTCAGGGATTTTTGTCACATCCTTTTGATATGAAATATTTTCAGTTTTTTTACAGGGTGGTCAAAACGATAAGGACAATATTTTCTTACATACAAACCTTTTCGTGAAAGGCCATGAATTTTTGAGGGCTACGGCACATTACAAACTTTAAATCAATCAACTTGTAAGGTGCATGCGAACATATTATGTGAGCGATGCGCACGCTATACAATAAAAAATTTCACGTATGGTTTGCATGTGTTAGCCATTAAAGACCATAATCAAAATTTCTTGACGGAAAAAACGTAAAATATCTAATTTTGAGAGGGGGGGGGGGTAAGGTATATTCGAAAACTTATTTGCCTAATGAAAATAACAAATCAAAAATATACTCTCAATCATGAGGAACTTTCTTTTTTGATAGTTAGGCGGCAAAATGACTTTTCGAACAACAAGTAAAAAAAATATATTTACCTCTCCTCAAATAACAGTACACCCTTTATTATAAAAAAATAAATATTTATAATATTTTTTGCTTTGTACCTTCCCCTGTTCAAAGGCTCCCTGCAAAGGCATTGTTCCTAATGCCACATCAATGTTGGTTGGTAACTAAGATCATATTAGTGGTGACAGACAAACAGATGATTGTGATTTCAAATCGAGATTAATTTTAACTCATTTGGAAAATATTTGGGTTTTTTATTATTGTTCTTTTTTAAGTTTAATATTTATGTGAAAATACCGTTGTGTGAAAAATACTAAATTATGATTTTGCAAATTAAAATATTAGGTTCGTTCATCTGTATGAACTAATGATGACGCAATTCACGCCTGTCAAAAGGGGGATGAGGGAACACGGTTGTCCTTTGGAAGTGACTACAACAATCTTCTGATGTTGGATTTGTTGATTGTAGTCGTTCGCAGTAGAATTTAGTCCATCTTAGAAGCGTGGGTTGGTAGTCGTTTACATGGGACGACCGCCCTAAGGCTTAATTACGACTAACTCTTGGGATGCTAAGAAGTTTACATTTTTTGTCGTTCTTTCTGTTATGATTGTAAACATTAATTTATTATTTCATCACTCATATGAGTTCTCCCGAAATTTTATTTCCGGTTCTTGTTATAAGTTTTGAAAATTGTTGAGATCTTTATGAACGAGCTCTGTATGGCACGTTGAATACCTCAGTTCCCATAAGATCACTGAAGTTAAACAACGTCCAACGAGGTTTTACTAATTGGATGATCTCGTGATTCTGTCTTTTTCCGCTGCAAACAAGGCTAGAATCTTAAAATAAATTTGGCAAAATCTTTCTAAAAATATAAAATATCATGAAGAACTTGAATATATCTAAATTTCAAAAAGCAGAAATATATTGCAATAAAGAAAAACCCAACCAAAACAAAAGAAATGAAAATCTATAAATCCAAAGGAAACTCCAAGTCCAAATATCGTAATATAAACATATTTCTTTTTATTATAAGAGTCCAGAATATAGTGACCCCTTGCAAAGGATACCCAACCCAACATATAATAACATATGAATCTCCAGGGATAATAAGATAATTTTTTCGATATGCTATAAATATGTTTATAGTTATTGAACCTTTTCATACACGACCCTTGGGTATAGTAGAGGAGAAATTTGATTTCTTTGCTGTATGGTTATGATCATAAAACCTTATGACAGAACAAAATGTTCTATGCTATACACATAGAATTGTGTTGACAATACGATGGTAAGCCTTTGATTATTAGAATTTTTCTACATCTAAATATCGAAACTTATGACGCAAGCAAAATATAAGTACCTATGCTGGGTGTCCCTAGAGTTATGAATACCAGAAAATCAATTTTATTTTAATTATTTGTTGAATGTTACAAGTTCCGTTAGATCAATTAAATTAAGCAACATCCAGCGAGGTTTTACTTGGATAGTGACTACGTAGGTTCGGGCCTTCATGATGTTGGCCATTGTAAGTTTTCAGTGAATGGAGGATAAACCCCCGTCTTGAAGGTCAATAGATGTTAAAGAGGAGTTAAGTAAAAAAAACAAAATAATATATTGCAATAAAGAATCAGTCGATCTATGCCAGAATCAGTCGATCAATGGTAATACAGTGTCCCACGGGTATGATTCCACTTCGACGATTTTCTTTCCGAAAACGGAAAAACGTTCCCGGATGAGATTGGTGTCCTCTTCATTTTTATCGCGTTATTTTTATAAATTCTTCCTTTGATATTAATTTTAAAAAAATTGCGTAATAATTGTCCATACTGAGCTTTATCAAAGTCAAAAAGAGCCTTTGAGAGTTATAAACTAGACAACAGAATACACACACGTTTCAAGAAAATCGTTAAATTAAATCTAGACCTCAATTCAGTCGGCCATTGAAATAATATATTTTTGTGTTCCCCACAGTCAGTTTTATAAAATCCACCACTGACCACAGAACTTATTAAATAAACTCTTCATCGACCAAAATAATAATTTAAAATATCTAATCAATAATAGAATTTATTTTCACCAAACCTACTCCGAGCCATCAGCAGCCATTTTTAAAAAATGTAAATGGTTTGCCATAAGTTAAATATTATAATGAATCCGATTTATTTATTTATTATTTCATATTTTATTTATTATATTATTTTTGATTTGTTTTGGATTTGTGCCAGAGATTATTAAGAAGGAATTTCTGTCGTATGAATAACAAGCTGCTAACGTCTGATGCTTGCTTGTCAGGGCAAATTTACATTGCACTTGGACCTTTCATGATTTCTCACAGAATGAATTTAAGATAAGATGGTATCATTTGGACTCACTGGTAGTTAGATATAAGGGACAGTAGCTCTTGTCCTGTCTTTTTAGTCTGAAAATATGCTACACGCATCCGAAAATATGTATGATAGCACATCTATCATACATAATTACATATCTATCATACATAAAATTAAAATATGTATGATAGCACATCAAGTATGTTGCGGGACATGGTGTTTAGAAAAACAAGTATTTATATTAATTTTAGGATAGCACAAACATAGCATAACCGAAACATGAGTCATGCACAATGCTTCGAGAATAAAACTAAGACTGAATGTTTTCAGTCTTAATTTTTGAATTGTCATCACACGCGTCCTCATTGAATTATTAAAGCTAATAATTGACATGGATCACAATACTCATGTTAAATACATCAATATAATAATTTTGAGCAGCATCTCAATAGTTTTACAGGGTTGGTAATAATGTGTTATTTTACCCCATGAACTCCTTGGATTCCGCCCTCATGTAACTTTTCACAATCTGAAGTGTGTGTTGTTTTTCTCATGAAGCTAAGGAAATAGGTATATGTCTTCGAAAAAATTTAGCAATTTTTCGAATTTCAAAGGTGTTTAGATTTCGGGGGAAAAAAACGCCGAATTATTGAGAAAAGGTCAATAAAAAGGAGGAGGTAATGAAGAATATTATTCTAATTTGATCTTCTGCTATAGAAATGAATGGTAAGATACTTCTCAAGTTACTAATAACTATCGAGATTACACTGCATGGACAGACCGACTGAGCATGGCCTTACAGGAAATCAGTAATTTGTGGATACCTACTTAATTAAAATAATAATCACGATGAAAAATGTCACGTAAATATTATTTAAAGATGACTCGATGATAATTTATTTTAGGATAATAACTTACTATGGTCCACAGCAGAATCAGTTTCATCAATAATTGTGAAACTGATTCGGAAGCAAGGGCGTAGCCAGCATCTGGCCTAGGGGGGGGCAGCTGAAATTTTCATGTCGGGAGAGGGGTAAATCGGTACTTATTTAATAATAAACCCCCAGGGGTAACTGATGATTCAGTTATTGGGGAGGGGCGACCCCAGGGCCTGTGATAAATATCGATAAAGAAAAGTGCCAAACCGGCGAAATTCAACTAGCAGGAGGAGTTTTA
>CM022877.1:7032391-7054019 GCA_012654025.1 Pachypsylla venusta
AGAAGATGTCGTAACAGACGAAAGCGCTCGTGACTCATCAATTTACTTGTAGTCGATACAAAATTAATTAGAAATTCTTATATTTCAAAATGACTACAAACATCCTCAATAATATTTCTTATTACATAACATAAATGAACACCTTCATATATTATTGGAAAGATTATTGACTACAAAAATAAGAGAAAGGGAATAGAAGAGAAAGAAGCGTACAGTAAATGATAGAAAAAAAAAGAACTTTAAATTAAAAAAATAAAATGATAATGGCAAAAAAGAAAAAGGAAAAAGGAAAAAAAGGTAATAAAACCTAAAACAATGCATACATAATTGTATATTAACCCCGTTCGTCCTTAGGAAGCGACAACGAGCAACTGATCCAAAGGAATGTATCTTAGGGAGACGTTTTATCTTACACGCTTACAATGGACGAGGTTCCATTTACTTTCATTAATTTTTATCAGTCGCCTGTAGAAGCGTGACCTTTTTTTCGTATCCAAATGACGACCGCCCTTATAGCTACAGTGCGAAGAATGCATGGTGTTCAAAGGTTAACGGGGATGCTATACACTGTCTTCCGGATAACTCTGTATAAATAGTATAATATAATATTTTGTGATCCTATAAAGTTTATACAATGATCGTGAGTGTTGAGTGTTAAAATATTTTATAATATTCGAGATTCGAGACATACAGTCTAAACAAACCAAAAGATAGGATCTTAAATATTTATGAAAGAGCACATTAATTCTGAGCAAATATTATACTTGTGACTTGTGTCCTTATATTATAATGCTTATTGCTTATGATAGTATGTAGAGAGATGGTCACCTGGTACTTCGTAATGTCTCACCTGACATAAAGAAACTTAAGAAGAATGTACGTACACATATAATTTAGGTTGGATAGGGAAGTTGAACAAACAAGTATTTTCTCTGACGCAACTTCGGAGAGTGTTCAAGGGTCTATTGATTCTGTGATTTGCCTCAGCCCCCTTATTCACCAGAGTTTTTAATGTGTGATTTTTTCCTGTGTGAAAAGTCAAACATTGAGTCTTCTCTAAAATCCCATGCGAACAAGAACAACTTTCGAAAACATGTTGAATCAAGAGAATCATGACAGCCGAAAATTTTCCGAAACAATACAAGGAGTCTGATGCAAAAAGCAAAAGCGAAACTTAATTTTTTCCCATTTTTGGCCGACGCGACGTAAGTAAATATATTTTTAGAAATAATATATTTTAAATCTTAAAATAAAGGATTAATTATCGCTCATTTGAAAGACGTCCGTTTCCCGAACTGCGCCCTGTGGATTTATTTTATTATTTTTAACTCGAAAAAAACTGATTGTACAAAATGTTTTGAGCGCAAATATTTGATTAATTTGCCACAATAGATTGCTTCCTTCAACGAAAGCGAGCTTTGAGACAAAGAATATAAAGACAATTATCAGAATCGGTTGAGCTAAACAGAATCAGATTTAAGCTTCTGAAAATTACACTTAGTGGAGCTCTAAGATTTTTTGACTTAAAATTAGGGGGACTCAGTTTTTTGGGATATTTTTTAAAGACATCCCTCTGAACACCAAACACCAATTGTTCACCCCCTTTTAATACAAAAAGAGATAGAGGAAATATATTAGGTTAATACGAGGTTATCGAAAAGTTTTCGACGGACGTGATCTGGAACTAGGAGAGTACTATGTGTTCCAAATCATGCTGATGCGTAGAACTGGCAATTTTGAGCACAAATAACAGAAGTTCCAGAACATTGGGGTTCCAGTGTACACCACTGATTGAATCAATTATAATAATTATTATTAACAAACTAATGTTTGCAGATAATGTTCGGAATAAATTACTTTCAGGTTCACCCATTTACTGTGACAGAAATATGACTGCAATTTACTAATAGTAATATTATGACTGCCATTTACTAATAGTAATATTATGACTGCAATTTACTAATAGTGATATGAGTGATAAATTTATTTGTAATCACTCATTATACTCGTATGTGTTTGGTAGAATGGCGGCTCGGTTTGCTGTATTAGTAATAGTAATGAGGAAAATTGAAATGGAAACTTCTGGAAACCTATCCGAAAAATATTGAAAAATCAACAAAATTGGATTTGTATAATGTCGTCGGCATAAAGGCCACGGGTTTGTTTCATTAGTCATCGATTAAGGAAATTTTTATGACCAAAAGGATGAATCTTTATATTCACAATGATAAATTACTTGATTCTGGTTTTATTGATCCAGAAGTTGGATCGATTCACTTGACATCAGCATCATAAGGGCGGTCTCTCTTTGGGGGCGACTACTGGTTCATGCTACTACCAGCGAATGATCCGAATGAATGTAGGTAAATGGAACCTCGTCCACTGTAAGCGTATAACATATAACGCTTGCAGTGGCCGAGGTTCCGTTAACCCTAAATTCATTTGGATCAGTCTCTAGTAGTAGCGTGAGCGACTAGTCAATTCCAAGGGACACCCGGCGTAAGATTGCTGACGGTTACCTCTATGAGCGAAAAAGGAAAAAAATGGACATTGTCGGCGAATAAAAGGTAGAATATTATTAGTCGGGAATTTTGTCGACTCGACTTGGTACATAGAACTAAATGGCTGTAAGGTTACAAATTCATCCGCATTTTCGATTGATATCTATTTTTTTGACAACAAGCCCACCCAGAACCATTTCAAAAATGAAATCACTTTCTTCAAGCGGTCCATCACATTAGAAAATCAGTGTGAAAACTCTCATCTTAAGAGTAAGGGGGAAACATTGCGGCACGACACCGGACGTACCCTTCTAATCAATTAGCCACGGTCCTAGAAATATATTTCTTATCGCCGTGCATGACAATTATTAATAAAACAAACTCATTCAGAAGATTCTCAAGAAGATTTCATTCATAAAAAAATCAAAAATCATTTGGTACCTAATATTCGTAGTAAGTACCTAACCGAGACTTCTTCATATAATCAAGGGGTTTCCAAATATACAACTGGCTGGAATATGATTCAAGAACCATTTGCTTTTGTTCCTCTGTGACTCGAAATGTGATGTTGGAGAAGGGTTAAGAAGATCAAATGTACGTTGGTGAAAAAAAGCAGATTTATAAAATGTTAGAGGGAAGAAGTTACGAGTTGATTGGTCATCTGATATAGATATAATCAATTCAAGGTATCGATCATAGAATACAAAAGAAATCGACATCAAGGAAGAGGGAAAACTCGCTTGGATTACACAAGTCAGATTGTGAAATACGGTGCGACTCACCACTCACACATGAAGACGAAGGGGAAGTCGTCAGAAAGAACAGAATGGAATATGGATTACCTATATGATAATGACTACTGTATTCTTGGTGCAGGTTTTGAATTCACTTTTTAGTACAGAGGCCCCGCAATGTGGCCTTAGCCAGTTTTTTTTGTCAGGGAAGGATGGAAATTTTTTTACAAGGATAACCGTTTGATATATTCTGTTTTTGAGCAATACTACGATTAAAAAGAAAATATCTAAGGGGAGGGGAAAGATCCTTTGGGACAGAGGGCATCCCTTGCTTACTATCATTCTGGATAATAATTGAGATGAAATCCGAAAACTCGTAATATTTTGTTGTATAAATTATAGAACATAAAGTAAAGTGTTTTATCATATAATATCTTGTAAATTAGATATGGAAAAATCGGATGCATTATTAACACATATTGGAAACCCTACATAATTCCATGCTTTTGGGTAGTGGATATACAGAAACTGTGTATTGTTCTGGTCCGATGATGTTCATACCAAACTTATGTGAGTGAGTATTTTTTTATATTATTTCCGTTTTGATATTTTTAAAAGTTGATTTTCATGTGATTGAACTTTGTTTTCTCTACCCAGTGCATGTTCTGTGGTGTGGCTATCTTTTCTGATGAGTATAGCATCATGCAGTTATCAGATGTGAAACTGGTCTTATGTAGATTTTCATCGATCTCGTAATTGGGTAAGTCTTTTAACATCGCATCAAGTGGATTTCTTCCCTGATATTAAGATGGGATTTATAATATAACTGAAGTTGTGACCTCTGAATTGACCTTTTCTTTCTTTATCATTAGAAGTTTATTATTGTTACAAATTTTGTAACAATAATTTTTTGTGACAATTTTTGTGACCTCTGAATTGACCTTTCCTTTCTTTATAATTAGAAGTTTATTAATGTTACAATTTTTGTAACAATAATTTTTTGTGACAATTTTTGTGACCTCTGAATTGACCTTTCCTTTCTTTATCATTAGAAGTTTACTTTTGTTACAATTTTTGTAAAAATAATTTTTTGTGACAATTTTTGTAGAACATAAAGTCAAGTGATTTTCATAATTTTCATATCTTGTATTTGATAGTTCTACAAGTGTTCTGAAGGTTTTCTTACTTTCATTCGTAATGTTTTTGGGCCTCCTATTTTTTCAAATCTTTTCTATTTTATTATTTTGCTGTACAGCTTATTCTCGTGATTCTGCGATAACATAACATCTCATATACTTCTGTTCTTTTTCTCTCTTCTTCACCTTTATTGTCAAGTTTCAGATATATTAATTTTCAATAAAAATGAAAAAATAACTCAAAGTTTCGACATGTTCTTCTCCCCTTTTCTCATTTTTCTTGCCAAACTTTTCATTCGTTTCTTCTCATAACTTAAATTATTCCATATAATAAAGCTCAACTTTCTTGTGCATACTATTTTCATCATCAGCAATGTTTTGTAATTCTACTTCTTTTTTATTTACATTCTAAAATTTTCATCATTTTTACTTTCTTTCTATTTCTATTGTGATGCGTATTAAAAATAAAGTTTTTTATTTTTTAAATTAAATATTTGCGTTTAATTTATTTTTTTGTAAAAATTGCGTAAAATGAAATGAAAATTAATTTTGTTTTAATGAATGGAATTCAATATAATGACAATGACATTATATTGGAGGGATGTTGTAGTTCACGTTTCTGATGACATTCACGCTGACACACGCACTTTTCTGACGACAGATCAACGAAGGCCACAATCCCAAAAGAACCACTCCAGAATATTATATTATCTTCTATAGGTTGGTAAGGTCTGTATTCAAAGAAATGATTTTATTGCAGACCGTTATTCGGGAAATTGTTTTATATTGTTTGATTGATCCTGGCTCTAATTTTACTAAAAATATGATTCAAACCAGATCTAAGTTGCAGTATTTGGAAAAACCCCGTTGAAATAAGCCGCTCCATTGTCGAAACAGAAAGGGAAGTTTTCGTCAGTACGAAATGCTGTCTTTCATAGGAAAACATTCCCGAGAGAACTTGGTGCGCAAAAACCTATCGTCTGTGAAGTGCTAATCACGCATAATGGCATCATTTGATAGTTATTTCAACTTTGTTTGCCAACGATCATACCACGTTGAATACACCAGTTCCCGTCAGATCACTGAAGTTAAGCAACGTCCGGGAGTGGTCAGTACTTGGATGGGTGACCGCTTGGGAACACCACGTATCGTTGGCTTTTTCCGGCCCAACCCAGGCTGGGTGAGGTCAATGTGGGTAGCTGGTTTGCAAGTTTCCAGCGAATGGAGGGTAAAACCCCCGTCTTGAATGACCAATAGATGTAAAAGAGACGTTAACCCAAATAAAAAAAAAAAAAAAAACTTTGTCAACAAGGTTTTGAAATTTGTAATTACGGGAAGTCACTTATTGATCTACCAAAACTGCTCGTAAACCTAAACATTTTAATTTCCTCTCATTGAGTGCACCGTTTGGTGCACTCAATAAAAGTTACGTTGGCTATCTTCAGTGATCTAGTGGGAACTGGCGGTACGGTCAATGGAAGGCTGACGTTTAATAGATCCAAATTTACTTTTCCGAACTGTTTATTTTACTTTAAACTAAACAGACACACCATCTGTTTAATATCAATGTAATTATTAATAATAAATAATTAGAAAACAATATTAATCATGCAATGTAGATGTGCTGTTAACATACAATATTTGCAAAGACAAATTGCGAGATCATATTCCTTCCTTAATTTCGCTGTAAAATTTGTTCCCAATTGTAAATACAGGGTGAGATCTTCATTTTGATGTTCAAAACGATGAGTACTCGTATGAGAAGGCTCAGGAACTCCACGTGTTGTTGACTTTTGGGCTATCTTTGAGAGGAGGACTGTTGTTGATTGCAGTGAAACAGCAGGAGGATTTGCTTACCTAATGTACTTGTAGAATTTTGATTTTCTCCTTTCTCAAATGGTCATTAATCCATACAATAACCACGATCAGAATTGTTTAACATACAGGGTGATTTTGAAATTGTGAATCAAGGAAAGACTGGAATTTAAAAATGCTAAGAAGAAATACACAATTTATGAATTCGAAAGTTTCCAAAAATTTTGGAAATTTGCACTTTTTTACCCTAGAAGTAGTGTTTCAAATAAAAATTCACCAATTTTTAACAGCTAACTGTCAAAAACCACGTTTAAACAGGTTTTATCATTTAACGGACACCGGTACCTTTCTAGTGTTAAGAGATTTAATATCTTTGTGGTAGGTATCGTACAGCACGCAATCAACCAAATCATATTGATAATATAGAAATTATAATATTTTCTTCAATAATAAACCAAGAAAAATCAATTTTCATTGAAACATAGGATCAGGTGAAGTATGAAAATAAAATAAAAAATAATATTATAATTCTATGTATTTAATATTAGGAGTTAATGTTTGGTGTTTTATTATTATTATTAGAAGAGAGACCACCGTGAAATGGATGACCTCTGTCGATGGCTATGATAATATTGCTTCTTAAATATATAGTCCTTTTTCCGCAGATAGATGGAATATAAAAACCAAGTTAAACAACCTGGATAACACGCCCGAAGGAAAAATCTCGGAAAAATGGATTAGAGGTCATGTCAGAGAGTCATTATTTAAAGACCTTTGCAAAACTATGAATTGCCAGACCTTTGAACATTTTAAATCGGAAACAACCGAAATAGGTATGTTCCCTTTCGGTTCAGAATAAGGAATGGGCAGTGCTGGAATTACCAGTAGGTTGGAGCCTACAGCGTCAGATTTTAGGGGCAACACATTTTGGCCAATTTTTTATGTATTAAAGAAATTCAGATTATACATAATCTTATTAGCTTGACAAATACGGTTAAAAGGTGGTGTAATTAGGACGAAAGTGCAAAAATAAAAAATTACTATTTCATTTACAAAAATTGTAATTAGAAAATAATTATGACTGTGTTCTAGGGTATCGAATTGTAAAGGTCGGGAGGTGCGGAAAATTTTGAATAGCCTAGAGGCGGCAAATGTGTAAATCCGCCACCGGGAATGGGCTTCAGAAATTAATGACGATCCGAATTTATGGCCTTTAAAAATTGATGATAATATTTGGAGGGCAGAGTGCTTCTTTTTTTTTTTTATCTTTTTTTAAACTTTTAAATAAATTAAAACAAAACACTTATATTTCTAATTATTTATGAAGAAACTAGTTCCGAATCATTCAATTAATCATCAGTCTAGTCGAGTCTAAAGATGGAAGTTAAATCTTTTTTAACACTTATAATTAACATGTTATNAACTAATATATATTTTTTTTTTCAATAATTAATATGATCATTACTCTCAAAGAAAATATTATCAATAAAGCTCAAGTTATTATAAAAATTGAGTTCGATCACATAGTACAATATTCGTGGGTAAATTACTCTTTGGGGCTATGAAATCCCCCGCACCTAAGTCTCAACTAATACTGGCCTTTTTGTGCTTGAAAATTTTATACAAAGGCTAGATGCTCCTATTATCAGGAACTTAAATATTGCTCTTCTTTAAATCATAGGAAACTCATTTCTTCAAGAATCTCCCGAGATACCCCCCCCCCCAAACAACCTAACTGTAAAATATATTATAATTATTTCTGCAAGACATTTCTTATCCCCTCTAACTCTTTCTTCCCTGATTTATATTCCATCGCTGTTATAATATTATCTACTTCTTTTTTTGTTGCCAAGTTGAGTAAATAAAATCTGTCACAAGAAAATATATATTAATTCAAAAAAGTAAAAAAGCGACATCCAGCTTTGGAAGAATGTTTAAAAAGGAGAAAAAGACGGAAAGAAAATGGAGAGCCAGAGAGAAAGAATAATAAATATATATTTCTCAAGGAACACAGGAAGGAAGGGGTTAACTTTAAGTTTTTAATGACTTTTAAGAAACTGGGATTTGAGCTGAGGTTATAATATTATAACTTTGTGGCCGGGGGTTGGAACAGTTATAGCGGGGGCGGGGGTGTACGTAAGGGGCTAAATATCAAAATAGAAGTCTGAGGTGGGGAAATAAAATGTCTTCTCCTCCTTTCGCATAATATAACTTCTTTATCATAAGATGTTATAATTTAAACACTTTTCTTAATTACAAAATACCCCTTTTCTCTTCCCTTCTTTTTCTTTTTAAAAAGATACCCCTTTACTTCTTGTTGTGAATTTCATCATTTTAACCCCTTCATCTCCTGTGTTTCATTCTATCCCTCCTACCCTTTCTTTTATTTTGTCATGCCTCCATTACTTCTTCTTATTTTTTTGTTAATATTCATTTTGAAATTTTCATTATTATTTGACTTGGAAAATAAATTTATGTCCTTTTCATAAGATACTGTTCTTTAGAAACAATTTTCTACCAATGAGGGTACAATGTTAGTTTACCTCCACGTGGTGTACCCTGGATAGTGCCAAAGAACTAACACGTGAGGCGACCAGACAATCATTAGGTACAATGTTAGTTTACCTCCACGCGGTGTACCCTGGATAGTGCTAAAGAACTAACACGTGAGGCGACCAGACAATCATTAGGTACAATGTTAGTTTACCTCCACGTGGTGTACCCTGGATAGTGCTAAAGAACTAACACATGGGGCGACCAGACAATCATTAGGTACAATGTTAGTTTACCTCCACGTGGTGTACCCTGGATAGTGCCAAAGAACTAACACACGAGGCGATCAGACAATCATTAGGCAGTTAGGTACAATGTTAGTTTACCTCCACGTGGTGTATCCTGGATAGAGCCAAAGACCGAACACGTGAGGCGACCAGACAATCACCAAGACAAAACCATTGAACAGACAAAAACAGAAAAAAATAAGGTAAGTGCACCAAACCAACCCCAGAAGGGGATACGTGGTTGTGAAGAAAAATGACAAAGATAAAGTAGAGAGATGATCAAATACTGCTGGAAATTGATGAAAGAAAATAACTCTGATGAATTTTATTATGTCCATTACATCAAGAAAAATCAAATCACATTATCAGACACAATGAATTCATCAGCACAATTTTTGAAGAAAAAGAAACAGGGAAGAAAAACAGAGGACGACCTAGAAAACAGTACTTCCAAGAAACAATTCTTGTCAGATGCTCGTCATTCAATTCAGTAAAAAGTATCGCAAGATATAGGGAGGAGTGTCTTCAGCGACAAGGCCTAGCCTTTAGAGTATGATGAAGTTACTTGAAAATTATAACTAATTTAATTTTGGAAATCATTCATTATGACCAAACGCACAGTTAAATACAAAAAACAATCAAATTGAATGTAAAGATGCGTTCCTCCCACTTCAATTTCACAAATTGTCTTTTTTGCAAACTTTATGAACCTGAATGAAAGACTTTCCAAAAAGACTTTTTTTGTTTTGTTTTATTTTGGATGAAGGAAGCGGAAGGGGGCCTTTGAAACGACTGCAGTATAATAATGTTTGCTTTTCCAGAAAAAAAAGCTGTGACTGAAAATATCAATATCGTTTTTCAAGTAGAAATATATTTAATATTTATTTTGAATATAAGATTGGGGGCGGGCGCCTCTGACACATGATATTATTGTTTGCCAAAGGGAGAAAACCCGTTTGTGCATCATCAGGGTGGCTTATGGTATATTACGACTGAGCTGATTTGTAATTTGAATAACCTGTATTAGTATTGACCATTTGCATGAAGAGATACAGAAAGAGCGATCTCATAGAATTCATATTGTCATGGTTGAAACGTAGATTGAAAATTCGGACATTTTCTGTATCAATATTTAATTTACATTTTAGTTTAAAATAAGTGTCGAACGGACGTCTATAAGACTGCTTATGGATGTTTATGGTGTTTGACTGAAAATATACTCGTAGATTCGTTAAATTGGGATATTATGTCAGGTAAAAACATATTGAAGGTTAAAAGTACTATATCTTCACTTGACTAAAAATTAAATATATGTTAAATTGTTTTTTACAAATTGTCTTTCTACAAACTATGGTTATTTTTTAATATAAAAATAAAATGAAAAGTCAAGAAGATCTTTGTTTTTACTTAAATGAATGAAATTATGAAATCACTAAATTCCGCAATTTCCTTGTATCAATGTTTTGATTCAAACGTAAAATGAGGTCCATAACCATGAGGTATTTATTACTTCTCAGGCGGCCTGCAAAGTAAGTGTCCATTATTCTGGACCCTGGCATAAAGAGGAATTAATCATTTTTGTTGAGCAATTGGGCCTATAAAAAAATTGTCCATTATTCTGGAGAGGATGTTGTTCATGGACGGAGAACGGAGGGGATGTTCTTGGGATCTCCTCCTTTGCACCTCATCATACTTTCACATGAGTTATGTCTCTGGAGACATCTACAGGCATAGCAAACTTCAATGGCAAAGGTAAGTACTCAACTAACACACTGTTCCAGTAAAAAAGATATTGGCTTCACTCCAGACGTACATTTATCAGCTCATTGTTTCAAGATTCGCATTGAATGTGTATAATATCTATTAAAACTATGTGTTTATATAAGAAGATCATTTTATTCTTTCTTCACACATGTTTCTATAGGGTAAACCTTTTAGTCAAAAAGCTAAGTGCTCGTCCTGACTGATATTTTCTACCACATTTTTTTCCAAATATGGACTCGCATCATTAGTACTAAATTTCATAAAATCAAATAAATCATACAAACCGTTTCGGACGAATGAACGCAGGATAGACAATATTGCCAGACATCAATTTACCGACTTAGGTTAAGGGTTACCAAAAATTTCAGGTTCTGGGATCTTTTGAAATCCAACAACTAAACAAACTAACAACATAAATCTGGCAAACATTAATCTTCTTTGGAATGGGTAGTGTCTGGTATAGGGCATAGTGTTGGACATGGTATAGCACCCTCTGTTGGATATGGTTCGTGTCTTATACAGGAACCTGTGTTGGACATTGTTCGTACCTGGTAATCCTGGTATAGCACCCTCTGTTGGACATGGTTCGTGTCTTGTACAGGAACCTGTGTTGGACATNATAGTGTCTGGGCACCTTGTAACATCACCTAACAGAAACATTCCAATAAACTATTATACTTCTTGATATCTAATTATTGGTGGTGATTGCCGATGGCGATGACATTAGATTTCTGATTGGAAAAATAATTATTGTCATCAACATTATCGACTTTGATAATGTCACCCAATGGTTTATAACATTCTTGGAGGCTTATGATCAACATGGGCCTCCAGAAGCATGTCTGATTGACAAAGGTTTTATTTTATTAAGATAGGTAAGTAACACATGATGACATTGAAGAGTTGTTATTTTTCTATTAGAATCGGCCCGCGAGGAAAATCTCACAAACTATTCTTCTTTGTACAAATTATTTTTACATTAAACGGGTTTTTTCCTTTTTCCGAGGTTTGTATTATTTCTCTGTTTATAGGATTATCTTTTTTGGGAATTGAGCGAACTCTAGTGTTTGGGTTTGATACACCATAGATAAGATATTTGTTCACTAATATCTGGAACGTGTAACCACTTGTTAAGGACTCTGGGATTGCTTCCCGTATAGCTGAAGTTGGTAAATCATACGAAGATGGCAAGAAATTCTGACATTCAAGAAACCAACTTACCATCTTATATCTAATACAAGAAAACAACCTACCATCTAATACCTAATACAATAAACCAACTTACCATCGAATATATGTTGTGAATCTAAAAATCATTCAAAGGTACTAACCTGAAACATACGAATAAACTTTATGATTTAGTAATCCAGTTTTATATCAAAACTAGCTGTTTTGCCCGTTCTTTGCTACCGCCTATAGCTTGGCGTCTTAGATGCATGACAGTTCAACGTTGTTGAATGTATGTATATACATGTATCTCTCTCGCTCCAATGTATTTCTTATGGGGATTGTCTACTTTTCCCGATTAAAATTTTGCAAAATTCTTTCTTAGTGCACACTTACTTGGTGCAACGAAAGTCCCTGCCAAATTTCAAGTCTGTAGCATTAATAGTTTCGGCTCTACGTTGATCAGTCACTCAGGACATTGCCTTTTATAAAGATATATATAATTTAGGTGTTCGCAAATCACCTGGATTTCCTTCGAAGAGACATACAAGTAAACTATCTAGCACTAGTAGTTCTGTGAACTTACGGCTCACTTAAAATGGCCGTCGGGTATCAGGAGGAAGGGTTGGGTAGCCTGTTATACTAATTTGAGGACGTCGGACGAGATGTTGTTAATCCCGGCCCCTCTCATGTCCTCCAATAGTGGTAAATATCTCAAATTCATGAGAATGTAATTCCATAGGTTAGCTGGGTTTGAACTCAAGCCCTACTGATTACCAGTCAGAGAGTCTCGCCCATTGTTGGTGGTGTAGTATTCAATCCGTTACCTCTAATATTTGCTCCTCAAGAACTTTGCGTAGCCAAATATTAGCCCCTTTGAACCTACGACACTGATTATATTATTATTTTAATAAATATAATATGAAATAAGAAAAAACAAAATGATTTAAATAGTTTTATATTTATAAATATTGTTCCCAAGATGAGGACAATTTATACTAATAAGGATGATGATTGTCGCAAAATATAAATAATTCTGATTAGAACAATAAGATGGTGACCTTGTGCAAAATACAAATAGTAATAATTCAATGTTGCCATTCAGATTGAATATGAACACAGTAGAAAAGAAATAATTTATACACACCATACAGAATCTGTCGTAAGGCGTATTCAGATACAAAATAGAGAAGTAGTACAGCTGCCTTCTGCAGCGGTGCAATACCGATGGCATACAAACTAACACTACCACGAGCAACAGTGGTACAATACCGATGGCATACAAACTAACACCACCACCACCACCACGAGCAACAGTGGTACAATACTGATGGCATACATACTAACACCACCACGAGCAACAGTGGTACAATACTGATGGCATACATACTAACAGTAGCACGATCAACAGCGGTGCAATACCGATGGCATATAAACTACCACTACCACTAGCAACAGTGGTACAATACTGATGGCATACATACTAACAGTAGCACGATCAACAGCGGTGCAATACCGATGGCATACAAACTAACACTACCACTAGCAACAGTGGTACAATACTGATGGCATACATACTAAACTAACAGTAGCACGATCAACAGCGGTGCAATACCGATGGCATACATACTAACACTACCACGAGCAACAGTGGTACAATACTGATGGCATACATACTAACACTACCACGAGCAACAGTGGTACAATACTGATGGCATACATACTAACAGTAGCACGATCAACAGTGGTACAATACTGATGGCATACAAACTAACACTGCCACGAGCAACAGTGGTACAATACTGATGGCATACATACTAACACTACCACCAGCAACATTGGTACAATACTGATGGCATACATACTAACAGTAGCCCGATCAACAGCGGTGCAATACCGATGGCATACAAACTAACACTATTACGAGCAACATCAAATGGCTACTGTTCGGTTCACAAAAACATTCATTTTCATTATGTTAAAATAAAATTAGCTGATTAGTTTGTGACCCCTGAAGGCCAAATGGTGCACAAAATTTGAGTTACGTCTACAGTTCACAGAAGATGTACATATATGCTGATGTTAATTGAAATTTTAGTAGAAATACTCGTATTTGAAACCAATGTGCTTATTTCGAGCTGCAAACTCATAATGACTGCCATCGAATACGATGATGTCCGACTAATGCTGATGATATAAACATTATCTCAAGTTTCAAAAGACCGAAAATAGTTATATCTTCAGAGAGGTTGTTTATAAAAGTGTCAACATACATTACTTTAACCTTTCAAAATTTACGTTTCTATAACTAAAAAGAGAAAAATTATTTTCAAAAATAAATTTTGGGGCCCTTACCCCCCGGCGGGGGGAAAGGGCCCCCAAAATGTTCAAAATCGAAAGGCCCTTCTGCAACATAACCACTAAAGAGATAAAAATCATTTTCAAAAAACACAGTATTGGCCCCCCTGGGACCCCGGTGGGGCCCAGGGCCCCCAAAAACTATACAGCGAATTGCCCTTCTGCAAGTTCATGCTACTAACTATGACTTCTCCAGGAGGATTTGAAGCTCGATGTTCATAACTTCACCTTGAGTGCACCAGATGATGAGGCGAGCTAACATTGTTCCCCACTTCAATAATTATTGGATGCATACCTTTCCATGTTTTTTTTTTTTTTTTTTAACAAAAATACCCCCCATACTTATATTCAAATAAAATTATAAATAAACTGTCCTAATAAACAAGTTAACTAATACTAGTGGATCAATATGATCAGGTGTTCACGTTAGTGTTATTGTCATCAATAGAAAAATATCTTAATCAAATTTTAAAAAAAAAATTGGAGGCCCTTCCCCCGGGAGGGAGGACCCCCAAATTTTTTAAAATCGAAAAGCCCTTAACACCAGCCATCACATATCAAAATTTACGTTTCTATAACAAACCGCTAAAAAGAGAAAAATCATGTTCAAAAATAAATATTGGGGGCCCTCACCCCCCGGCGGGGGGGAGGGCCCTCAAAATGTTCAAAATCGAAAGGCCCTTCTGCAACATACCACTAAAGAGATAAAAATCATTTTCAAAAACCACACTATTGGCCCCCCTGGGACTCACGTGGGGTCCAGGGCGCCCAAAAACTATACAGCAAATTGCCTTCATACCCTAAACATGTATACCAAATTTCGTCAAAATCGGATGAAAATTGTGGCTTGTCTCGCGTAACAAACAAACATTCACATATACAAGTGCATTTCGGGATGTATATGGCATTATGGGGATCAATATGAAACAGTGTCTGAAATTGGAGATTTGGGTTCTGGTGACACCAAAAATTTTTTTGGCATTGAAAAACGCGACATCGAAAATGTCAGCCCATTACTTTTTATAAGATTAAGAAAAGTAAAAATGGTGAATTTTGGTGCCACTAAAACAATTGGTACCATACAAGTCTCGTCTTATGGAAAGCGATGATGTTACAAAATAGTGTTGATTGGGAAAGTAAAGTAGTCATCATATGATTTTTTTTATATAAAAAATAAAATATAATAACTAAACATGCCACCATTCACTATGCATAATCCATTCGAGTAACCATCCTTCGGTATTTTATAAAATAATACCCTTTTTATCATTTTATATTTTTATATCCCTTTTATATTTATATCATGTCCCTCTTTTTATTTTCTGTTTGTCACTGACGTTATGCCCCCCTTGTTAGAAAAAAGGGTGGTTTGAAATTTGCTAAATTTTGTAATGGGCAAGCCATTTTTCAATATTAATTATAACGCTGAAGAACGATGATTAAGTTATGGTAAATAATAATGTTCGAAAGGAAAGAGGACTTGATATAAACCAAAGGAAAATGACTTATGCTAGTCAAATCAAAGGTCTTCTGCTTAAAATCGCAGAGTGCAGAATTGAGGGCACACGGAGCAAAGGAAAATGTGGATGGATGCCCTGAAGGAATGGACCGGGATAATAAATTACGGACAGTTGAAGAGAGCGCCGGAGCATTGATTGCATGAATTGGAGGCGCAGAATAGAATCTTTATTATAGCAACCATCTGAAGTAGACAGAATAAGACAAGATCAAAACTTAGAAACTTGCGTTCGTTCAGTCGAACATCTTTAGTATAAGCCAATATTTTATCAAACTTGGGCACCTTCAGGTGTTGTAAGAAGACTGATAAACTGACGGATATATTAGTTCGAATCAGTGGAGTTACAACATAAATCTTAAAATAATTAGAAGAATCGTAAGATATAGATATATAGATGATTGACAATATCGATTCAAAGTATAATTAATTAAATTAGAAATTAAAATGAAAAAATTAAAATTAAAAACTAAAATTAAAATTGGAAAATTAAAAGCCAAAAATTTTTAATTTTCTCATTTTAATTTCTAATTTAATTAATTATACTCTGAATCGATATTGTCAATCATCTATATAACATAAATCTTACTTCATTCCGTCAGTATTCAAACCAGAAATACAAAAATAAATAGTATGCAGTTGTTGAGATTTGAATTAATTTACTTCTGCAATATAAAAAGGGCTTGAATTTCACTTTTACAATAAAAAAAAATTGTCCTGAATTGAGTTGTGTATAAGAGTGAATTTCTTTTAAATTTTGTTTCCAATAAATTTTTCCTCAGTAATATTTCAAATTTGAACAGTGCAGGAGTTAGTGTGAAGAAGCTCTACAGATTTACTTGAACATCGTTTAAATGAATATTTCGCATCATCCTGTATGAAAGGGGTCGACTGTATTGCCTGGATATTTTCACAGTTTAATATGCATGGTTAAATTCAATCTTTTTTAACAGAATTGATTCATTAGAAACTGTTTTAAAATGGCTGCTCAAAGGCTGCTGTTCTTTTTTATAAAGCTTAATGTGACGTGTGAAATGAAAAAAAATATTATTTTCACGGCCTCGTGCAAAAATATATGTTTCGTTTCTCACAATCAGACACCAGAGACGTGGAAACTTTGCATGCATGCAGAATATGAGAGAGAGAGAAAATTAATTTTTGGTGTCTCTAGTTGAGAAGGGCTATTGAGGCTTCAAATTACGATCGACATGGAAGTCAATTTCTTCAGATTTAGGGGGGGGGGGGATCTNGGGGGGGGGGGGGTAATCTTACATATCCTCCCTTGTATCTGTTTCTGGCAATAGCTTTTAGAGTTGCTACACAAAAGTACCTTGTCACAATCGGAAGTATGATCTATTTCCCTTATGAAAGTTAGTAAGTCATTGAAAGAATTTATGCCTCTGGTAATATTTTTAATTTATTAATTAGTTTTCTAGTGATCTGTGCAAAGCGGTAAATTCCAATAATACATCCAAGCAACAAAAAAAACTGTAGAAGATGTGGAATTTAATTTGATTAAATAAGAGATTAAGTTCTTGGAATATTGATGTTCTGGTTTTGTTCTTGTAAGGCATAAATCAGTAAATCACATTTTGCTGTTTTGGAAGATGTTCAGATCAATCCAAGAATTGATTATATTATGACGAGTTGATCTTCAGATAATTATTAAATACATACAGGGTGTATCGTATTGTAGCTAGCTTCATCAGGTGTCGGTTCTAAGCCCGAGTAAATACAAGAGCATTTTCAAAAGTACCTTCTCACAATCGCTAGTATGATCTATTTCCCTTATGAAAGTTAGTAAGTCATTGAAAGAATTTATGCCTCTGGTAATATTTTTAATTTATTAATTAGTTTTCTAGTGATCTGTGCTAAGCGGTAAATTCCAATAATCCATCCAAGCAACAAAAACTGTATAAGATGTGGAATTTAATTTGATTAAATAAGAGATCAAGTTCTTGGAATATTGATGTTCTGGTTTTGTTCTTGTACGGCATAAATCAGTAAATCGCATTTTGCTGTTTTGGAAGATGTTCAGATCAATCCAAGAATTGATTTTATTATGACGAGTTGATCTTCAGATAATTATCAAATACAGGGTGTAACATAGTGTAGCCACCGAGGGGAGCAAGGTGTCGGTTCTAAGCCCGTGTAAATACAGAAGGTTTGATGTTAAGAAGGGTATCCAGCCTTTAAAAAACTATTTACAAACTAAAGATGAAAGTCATCAGCAAATTGACGTTATTGCGCATTGATAATATGAGTAGAAAGCGAGATTTACCGTTCTAGGAAAAATTGTAGGCACTGAACAGAAGGTTGTGGTAATTTGGTATGGTAGAACTAAGGATGGCATCACCGATCCCAAATAGAAGAAGAAGAAAAGTGTAACATAATTCTATGTCAATATATTNATTGCGCATTGATAATATGAGTAGAAAGCGAGATTTACCGTTCTAGGAAAAATTGTAGGCACTGAACAGAAGGTTGTGGTAATGTGGTATGGTAGAACTAAGGATGGCATTACCGATCCCAAATAGAAGAAGAAGAAGGAGAAAGGTGTAAAATAATTCTATGTCAATATATTGACCACATATCTTAAAAAAAAAAAAAAAAAAAAAATAAGATGAGAGCAAGTTGAGAGAACTACTGGTTTCTATATTTTGACCCATAGAGTATGTTGGTTTCAATAAACAAACTTATTTTCTGTTACATCCAGTATATTATTGATCTGTGATATCGATCTGTTGGGCTATTTCTATATTTTCTGTTACACCCAGTACATTATTGATCTCTACTATCGATCTGTTGGACTATTTCTATATTTTCTGTTACACCCAGTACATTATTGATCTCTACTATCGATCTGTTGGACTATTTCTATATTTAGTTATTGCGATATTATTATTTGTTCAATAAAAAATGAATGATTTCAGCTACTGTCATAATGCAAGTATTACCAAATTTGATATTACACGTACTTATACTTAAACAATAAATATATCAAACAACTAATCGATGAAATAAGGATGGTTGACCAATAAAATGTTTTAATCGATGTTAATATGATATGGTTATAGTTTAGTAGAGTTGAATTTTAGATCTCACTGTACATTAGGAAATTGCGGGCATTACAGACTTTATTGCGGGAATTACGGCTACGGCTGTAAGGCGCCAAGCAAAGCGGGCGGGGCCTGTTACTATTCAATAAAGTACATACCTATTATTCAACATTTGAAGTCGAAGCACTCGGAGTGCGGTATATGGCAGAAAATCCTGGACAGAAAAAATCCCTTTTTCCCAAATCCCACAACTTTTAATCCCATGATATCCTTAATATTTTCCCGCTTTTTAATCACTTTCAATTGAATTGTAGATCTCGCTTCATACTAGAAAATTGCGGGCATTACAGCTTTGGTTGCGGGAATTACGGCTACGGCTGTAAGACGCCAAGCAAAGCGGGTGGGGCCTGTTAGTATTAAATAAAGTACATACCTATTATTCAACATTTGAAGTCGAAGCACTCGGAGTACGGTATATGGCAGAAAATCCTGGACAGAAAAAAATCCCTTTTTCCCAAATCCCTTTTAATCCCATGATAGCCTTAATATCTTTCCCCTTTTTAATCACTTTCAAAAAGTGTTGTGCTCAAGCAAGATTGCTCATCAAGGCATAGCCGTAAAAAAGTTTCCTAACAAGTCTAGGGTTAAAATATTGCAATAAAACTAACAAGTAAGCATAAAAAGTTAAAAACAAAAGAGGTGGAAGCCGCAAATGGAAAAATCCCGCGTGTCCGAAAATCCCTTGTTTCTTGTCCGGGATTCTCTGTCAGGTGCCGCTTTCAAGCACTCGAGCTTTATTTATGTCTGTTTCAAGTTGTATATCTTGAATGGGTTAATTATTTTATCTTTGAAAGCATGTATTACAATATTGTTTATTATTTGAAAACTCCAGAAGCTCACTGGGATATCATAGTTTGTTATTTTACCATGAGGGCTAGTAAATCAATCATTAGTCATGTTAGGGTGAATGGCCATGCCCACACTCTTGATAATGTCATAATAAACTATCATAGCAACTCAATTGACATAGTCACCTGCTCTTGTCAACTCATCAACGAACTTAAGTAGGTACCTAATACCTACAGTATATTTTATTCCATAATGCATCAGTTTCAGTCCAAAGTTACGAGCACTAATTGTTGGTATAACCTCTGTGTAGGTTAGTGGCCACTGTATAGCGTCCTCATAAGTTCACTTTATTAATCACCGAGCTCAAGTAGGTACCTAATATCTACAGTATATTTTATTCCATAATGCATCAGTTTCAGTCCAAAGTTACGAGTCATTAAAATATTCTGCTTTAAGCCAAATGATGAGGGATCATCAGCAAAAACCGAGTTTCTACACAGTTTCCATAGAAACTGTGAGAAGCAAGCTAGGGTTACCGTGCCAGGAAAGGGTTATAGCTAAAGCTAAAGATAGTAAGCACTGAACAAAAGGTTGTGTCATGGAAGGATTGGGAGGAGGTGGAGTTAAAGAAGAAGGCACAAGTGTTATGCCGATGTCGACTACAGACGGACAGCACGAAATTTTTTTTTTTATTTCATGTCCCAAATGTTCCCTTCATATATCACATGGTTATATGGACTAATGACAATTATTAGCCTCCAAGATTATATGTACGATGACAACAACTTCTTTTAGAGATGTATTCTCATACATCCGGCTACCATCTGACACGATAATGCCACTCTTGATAGATATATCTACATATTTAGTGAGTGGATATTTTGAAATCTGAGAACAAACTCACATAAAGCTTCTCCAACTTTTTTGATAGGTCGGTTAAAAAAAAAAAAACTTGAAAAAATTAAAAAGATATAAAAATATTTGAACTTTCAGACGTTGGTAGTACTTATCATATTGGGTACGTGTGAGAAAAGCATTTCAAAGCAAATTCTAAACAAATAAACCAAAAATGCAATCATAATTCAATTTGGTTTTTTGTTTTTAAATAAAAAGACGTCATAAACATGTCATCTTCACTCAGAACCACGCAGGACCAAAGCAAATACTTTAAATACTTAGTCCACAAGAATAAAAAGATAAAAACTATTTGATTTTTTTATCTTAACTTTTATTAATTCAGGGTTGTCTAACCCCAGTGGAAGCGACTAAAATTGAATGCTACTCATACGAGCGAATTTAAGCGACTACTTGCTATAGGCTTAAAATCCTCCTGGAGTTGAATTTACCGCCAGGATTATTTGTGTGAGATTGTAGTCGCACGAAGTCGCTTCCAAAGGTCCGTCCTTCTGATTATGTAATCTACCTGGTTAGGTATCATAATATGCTTCTCCGAGGACGCCGGACTAGATGTTGATAATCCCAGCCCCTGCTATGTCCTTCAATAGTGGTAAATATATAAAATTCATAAAAATGAAATTCCATCGGTTGTTTGCGTTTGAACCCACGCACTATTGTTTATCAGTCAGGCCGACCCACCACCAACCCAACAATCTACTAACGGCTTAGATTAAACGCAACGACGTGAGAGGGTCCAGCTATCACACTATTCATGATAACGTTTCTTGTAATTCTCAAGATCATTCTTGATAATCCCCCACTGATTCCCATGCTAAACTGGATTGATTTATATTCTGCCATCAATCCATCCATCCATACTAATTATAAATGCGAAAGTAACTCTGTCTGTCTGTCTGTCTGTATGTATGTATGTTACGCTTTCACGCTTAAACTACTGAACCGATTTTGATGAAATTTGGTATGGAGATAGACTAAACTTTAGGAAAGGACATAGGCTACTTTTGAGGTTGAAACTATAAACGGCCATGCCT
>CM022877.1:7054758-7103191 GCA_012654025.1 Pachypsylla venusta
GCCCAAGATCATTCTTGATAATCCCCCACTGATTCCCATGCTAAACTGGATTGATTTACATTCTGCTATCAATTATTATCATAAATAATGCCTAAGTTATACCAATATCTAACTAACTTAGATCCAGGGTCCAGGCCAGAACATCAGAGTGCCCAAGATCATTCTTGATAATCCCCCACTGATTCCCATGCTAAACTGGATTGATTTACATTCTGCTATCAATTATTATCATAAATAAAGCCTAAGTTATACCAATATCTAACTAACTTAGATCCAGGGTCCAGGCCAGAACATCAGAGGGCCCAAGATCATTCTTGATAATCCCCCACTGATTCCCATGCTAAACTGGATTGATTTACATTCTGCTATCAATTATTATCATAAATAATGCCTAAGTTATACCAATATCTGACTAAGTCAGGTCCAGAGCACAACATCTGAGGGACCAGAAAGCTCTTAGAGACATTGAATAAATTAAATTTATATACATATCTCTCTATACTTTTGATATGAGACTCAGATATGATTGAAGCTTGATCATTAGAGTAATAAGCTATTAAAATACATTTATTCCATCGTCTGATTTGCCAGTAGGTATGACATACAGTACAGGATTCAACAAAATTACGAAAATTCGCAGACGATAATTTCCGTACTTCAGGAAAAAAATCAAGGGTCTTGAGAAAACAATGAGAAACTTGTAGAGCAACTATTCACTCATCGTAAAGCACCTGCGTGTTTTATCATCTTCTCTAGGCTGTGTCTGGTTGGGAGAACCAAGCTTTCTATTATGTGCGATGGCAGTCATTTTTGCATATAAATCAGCATTAACCAAAACTAAGGCCGTACCCAGGGGGGTCAATGTGGTCTCGACCCCCCCGAAATTTCATTACTTTTTTTATGCACGACTTAACAATAACATCAACAAGAACAACATCATCATCATCATCATCATCATCATCAACAACAACAACAACAACATCATCATCATCATCATCAACAACAACAACAACAACATCATCATCATCATCAACAACAACAACAACAACAACATCATCATCATCATCAACATCAACAACAACAACAACAATAACATCAACAAGAAGAACAACAACATCATCATCAACACCAACAACAAAAATAAGAAGAAGAAGAACAACATCATCATCATCAACAACAATAACAACATCATCATCATCATCGACAACAACAACATCACCTTCCATGATCATCATTTTCAGTTGTTAGGCCTGGCTTGGCTGTCAATCCTTTGTCCTTCGGTACGGACCTGACCAAAACCTTTAAATCTTGGAAGTTACAGATTCTTGGACATCCCCTTATTCTCCTTTCAGAAATTTGGCCTTCGACTTTGTTACTTATCGAACTATTATATGTCTGATTAAATGTCCAATCTTGGCTTTTCTTTTCTTCATTATATTTAATTTTTTTTCTTTCTTTCTTCAACTTCTTACAATACTCTTTCGTTTGATTTCTCCTCTGTCCATGAACTCCGTGATGTTCTTGTTAATTTTGTGCTTTTCATAGTTTCCTAAGGTCTCACTGAAATATGTCTTTAGGTCAGCCCAAGATTTTGAACATAATGAATATCCAATCCGACTTCCATCAAAATCAAGCAAGATGTTCGAGAGTTACTAAGAAGACTAACTGACGTCATATAGAGTTAAAACTAGACGGCACTTGGTTCAGTAAAAAATTGGTGCCTCAATCGAAATTGATTTTATCCTGTCAAGAGTCATTTGTAATGTGATCCAAAGTGGCAGTAAAAACATTTTTAACTGGTCATTTTTTGGCAGATTATTATCTTTATTTTGTTGAACTAAACAAACAAGTCTTACGTAATTCAGGTAACCAATTCGGGTAAGATATGGGAGACATTTCAATCAAAAGGGGAACATTTTTGAACAATGTGCATTACAACAATCACGCATGCGCAGTATCCACATTTCGTACAGATTTTTTTGTTCAAATCAATATTTAAAATCGCATCAATAAACCCTCCTAAAAAACTATCGATCATATCACAAAATAAATTACCTCCAATATTTACACGAAATATAAATATTATTCATTTAAGTTGATGTGTTTAATCATAACAATATAAATGAACCAATTAAACACCTTATCAATTGTTTGCCAACTGACTTAGGTCAGGAGAAGAATTGACCACCTGTAACCAAAGGTCTCCTCTTTTTCAGTCAATTATATTATAACCTGACTATTTGGGGGTCCGTATCTGAAAGGTGAAAGGGTGAGACTCAATACCTTATCATTTGAATACAAATTGACACCAACTTTTTGACGTTTGATCAAAGGTCTAAATATTTTCAGAAATTTTTGTAATCCGACAAGTCCTTTTATGGGCACGGGAAAGGTGAGAAAACTCTAATATTACTAAATCATACCTTATCAATTGTTTACAGATTGACACCAAAATTTTTGGTGTGAAATCAAAGGTCTTATATTTTTCAGTCAATTTTAATAACCTGATAACAACCTGTTTGGGGTTCCATATCTGTAAGAATTATCCCCGTAAAGGGCATACATTTTCATATCCTTTAATATTGGATTTTCACAAGTTTTAACCGTCAACAGATGAATCAGATTTCTATGTAACCCTATATGGATAAAATATTATAAGTAGTAGTATTGATTTAGATCAATCAAATCAATAAAATTGATTTCAATAATCCAATATTATTATCTACACAAAAATCTCTCCACATTCTGGTTATGATAATTTGGCGGCTGCAAATACTGTCATAACCCATTTTCAAGGCTGCCTCATCATAAAGTGAATAACAAAGTCGTTGAATTTTCAGGACAAACAGAAAAAAAATATTATCGTACTTGTGCTTTGTACCCGTTGAATAATCAACGAAAATGTCTGTTACGGAACACCCTTTGAAGATTATGCACAGCAAAATACAGTCGTATCCAGTGGCAGTACAAGTATGAACCCCCGCTTTTACTAGGGGGTCCATATTTCCCCCACACTTCCCCCTCTCAAACTTTTTTAAAGCTATTCATAGTCTTCCTGAGACTTTATCAGGGACCCGCAGATATCAAATTTATACAAGGGGCCCCTTGAGAACTTTACTTCAGGGATCTTTATGCTCTTGAGGGATCTTAAAGATATACAACGTTATTCTGGATCATCCTTTACATACATGGACTGAACTTCGTCAGGGGCCCCGAATTTTCTCAACAAAGAGGAATGAGAAAAATAAATCAATTACTTTTATCATTTTACGAATACTCTACGGGGCCTCCTAATTTTTAGGAGGCCCCCTCCCGGAACATCCACTGCCACTGGTCCTGCCCCTGGCTCAATGTTTTTTTTTTTTTTTGGTTTAACCTTTTTTTTTGGGGTTTTCAGTCATTTTTTTAAAGGTGAGATAAATAAGGATAGCTGGTACATCTCAAATGACTAGTAGATATTATTTGGCTTAACGTCTCTTTTACATCTATTGGTCATTCAAGACGGGGGTTTCACTCTCCATTCGCTGAAAACTTGCAAACCAGCTACGCACATTGACCTCACCCAGCCTGGGTTGGGCCGGAAAAAAAGCCAGCATCACGAGGGTGCGAACCCACGTGGACGCCCATATAGCACAACCCCGCTGGGCGTTGCTTAATTTCAGTGATCTATCGGGAACTGGTGTATTCAACGTGCGGATTACGTGCCATAGACGCTGGCTACAATGGGTTTTATTACCTAAAATATCATCTTTCTAGGATGAGTAGAAAGATATTTTAGATGAGACAGAAGAAAGCAGACAAAGTTTACAAATGATAATAAATAGATTGTCAAGCTGCTTTTGAGTAATATTACACCATCAGTTCAAGTGTACTCGGCCCTTGAGAATGTTACCCCCAAGTAACTTTTCACAATGTACTTAGGATTTGTAATATTTTTACACTTCATTGGTAAAGTCGGGGGAATGTCTTAAAAGATTAATAATTATAACAAGGGTGGTTATCATTTAGTCATACCTTTCCCCCTTTTTGGATAACTATAATAACAAAGTAGGACTTGTGAGACCCCGACAAGGGAGGTCTGTTTTTTAAAGAAAAATTAATCAACTGTAACTGTTGATTGAAAAAAGGAAAAACAGAGTTTAATATTAATTATGTTTTGCTTTGATAAATTCAGTTTTCTATGAGAACCTCTGGGCTTAATGTGAGAAAATTTTTTGGACACAAAATATGGTGAAAAAGTAATTTTGAGAGGAAATAATTCTTTATTTGTATATATGTATCTATTGTTCATACCAGAAAATGTATGATAGTAATTGTTTCAAATACCCGGAAATTTCACCATCAGATCATTTCCGTCTAGTGTCCCAATGTTTTGCTAGCATATTATCTTTGTATCTGAGGTCTGTGGCCGTTTACTTCCAAATGTTTTGCTATGAGTACAAAGAAGGCAAACAGAAGAATCTTTGCAGCCCATTTAATGCAGATGTAGGGCAAGAAAATCATGTCCTGTCAAGAAGTTTTAGGCTCACTACTACCGCCTGTCTGGGCAATACGCAATTTGTTTTGAGATTTTTGATCAGATCTTCCCATATTTTCTTCTCATCATTCCTTCATATTTTAGCCAATTTTTATATATTTGGTCCATTCTTAATTTCATTCGTTGTAAGGAAGATTGTAGCGGGATATTTTTCCTGAGGAGGTCATCGGCTGATTCATTTCCGAAAATAGCAAGGTGTATTGTAAACCCTTCGAGAGTAAATTGTCAATTGAATAAATGTAGTTTTTTTTTTTTAGAATTAGTCTCAGATCATTTAGTTCCTTTGAGGGAGTTTCCTCGATGTTAACTTAGATGGCCCTTCAGAGTCAGATATCACACAATATAATGAAATACTATAACCAATTAATATTATACTACGCTTGGCAAGACTATTTTTTCCTATTTCTCACCCTATTCAACTCGTACTAAAGTCCTCTTCTTAATATCTCATATCTTGTTACCTGCTTATATTTCTCTGGATGAATGAATGAATACTCCTGAGTCATCCTCAGGATTCAGACCATTCATTCATTGTTTTTTTTTTTTTTTATATATATATTAAAGATCTTTGGTAACTTCATAGGCAGGAGGTTCCGGTTGGCCAGTTAAAATAACTAAAACCATGATGTAGTTTATAATAGAATCTCGTAGTTTTGTGAACAATAGACCTCTTTCAGTTATGTGGTTGACCCACATAACTGAAATTTGGGGCTAATTAGGGGTTTAAAATTTATTTACATTTCTTCTTGTTCCTATGAGAATTCACACCAATTTGAAGATTCTGACCCATGTACTTTCTTAATGAAAATTGAACTGTAATGTTAATGCTACGATGATGGTCTGCCTGTATATACGTGGCCCGTCTGAATGACCACAGTGACCGAATTATCAAATTATCTTTGATCTTCAGCGCACAATATGAGTTTTTTGTCACTCCTATATAATGAAACCTCTGGTTAGAGGTTGACCAAGTTTAAATGTCAGTGGGGTTAGACTGCTACATTCTATCCACGATTGGTTGGCAATTGTAAGGGTACACCTGTTTGCTTTCATCAAAGCCACAAATTTTGAATTATCCTTTTTATGAATTTACCTATATGCGCGTTTGTTATAACCAATATATTCTTAAATTGCTACTTTGTAGACAAACCACATACTGAAACAAAAATTATCTTTTTATTTCGTTCTTTCTTTAATATATATAAAAAAATATTAACATATAAAATATAGACACTAAAATAAGATCTTAACTTTTTATAGCAAAAAAATATGATTTCAAAATTCTTATTCTTATGAGAATTCCTCTTGGTTCTAAATCTTGCTGTGGCAAAACTGTGAATACATTTTATCATTTTACAAAATAAAAACTACAGCAATAATAAAATCTTTTTGTTCTTTCATAATTTATTAAGACAATATTAGAATTTAATTGTTTTTCTTGTTGTTTTTGAGTTAAAATATATTACAATGCCTCTGGAATTATATTACTATATTCATACCTATAAATTTCTGTCAAATTTATTATAAGTAGATATTATTATCCTTTTACTATTTTTGGTATGAAGATAAAGTAATTTAATGCACTTTATTATTTAAGTTTATGTCAAAAATATTTGAATTTTTTTTTGTCAATGGAAATCGCTATGTGGTATGTTATGTGATAAACAAATTTGTCTAAAAAAAGAGTATTTTTAAGGGAATCGTTTTCAAACGTTCATAATTATGTGCTAATAAGTCAATCTTTTTTAAGTCAATGGAAATTGGAAATTCTATTTTAAACAAAAAACATCACACGATCAAATTTAAATTTTCTTGTACAAAACAAAAGATTAGGATAAATAAGTCTCAGAGAATACTTTTTGTCAAAAGTCATATAAATGCACTGTTCCAAGAAATCTCTAGAGGATCTCCCGAGTGGTCTCAGTTGTTATCGTGTTTCAAGTTGTATGACTTTACCTAGTTAGTAAGGTATATCTATCTGACTATTGTCTCTTCATTTTCATCATCTTCAATTTGGTCATTAATAATTATTTTGGTATTTTTATTTTTTATTTTAGTTTTGCAACTTGTTTTTTTTTTTTTTTTTTAATTTAATAAAATTGTTTATGTTCTGACATATTGTCATTTAGGGCGGCTCAGGATAGAATGAACACAACCATTCTAAATGTTGTTATGCACGATATTTGATTACGGAAATTGTCATGGTAACGATCGACCTATCTAAATGCCGTATGAAGAATGATTTCGAGGAGGAAGACTATCTTTGGTTCCTAGCTTACATAATACGGGATCGGTCAGAAACACAAGTTCAACCAGATTGTCGAATTTAAGAGAACCTTCATCCAGACAGTATACAAAATTCAGGACCGCACATTAAACGTAGACTTTATGATTAACCATAATGAAATTGAAGACAAGTGTTGTGGGTACTAAGGTGGATCTATAATTGCAGTATGTATACTTTGTTTTTACTTGTTGCTCGATAACTCTGATAGGAAACTTCATTCAGGGCATTTGAAGGTATATACAGGGGTTGGCAATTAGTTCTCCCACTTTTCAAAAAATTGTGGGAGGGGAAGTAATAGTGGTAGGATCGTAGGGTTTGTGATATTCAACCAGAAAGGACATCTAGTTTTTAGGTGTCACAATGGCTTGGTCGCACGAGCATCGTACGTTTGTTGTCAAGCTGCTTTTTTTTTTTTAAAGTGAATCTATTATAGCCACTCAGAGGACGTTTTGCACAAGGTATGGTTTGCACTTCACAGATCAGTTCCTGATCGAAAAACAATTTTGAGGTTGGTTCATAACTTTAGGACCACATCATCACCTTTACGTTGTATGGGGCTAAGGCCCATAGGGAACATGAATCTCCTTACAGCATGACATTTCGTTAGACCCCTCTCTCACAAACTTCCGCGAAAGACTCCAAATGTGCATCACTCGCCAAGGCCGTCATTTGGACGACATTATTTATTATACATAGATGAAAAAAAACTAGAATTCACAAACTTTTAGAATAAAAAATAATTTTTCAAATATCTCATTTCGTTTTTATTTGCCAGCTCTTTAAAATGTGGAAATACTAATTGCCGCACCCTGTATTATAATCAATGTGATATACACTTCACCCTCCATCATATAAAAAAATAATTTTGGTCTAGTGTTTTTAATATATGCGTTGATGAGTAAGTTTGTCGGTCAGTCATTTAGCAGTTGCATAATTTATGGAGAATTCGCTAAAGGATGATATTCAAAATGTTCTTAATGTCTGTGATTATTGGTCGAATAGATTTTGCTTGGTTAGGATTAGTAGGTGTGTTAATCGGTCGTTGAGCTCAGAAAATATGGATCTTTCTTTTTAGAATGAGATTTGGAAATGTCTGTAAATACTTAGTTTTTTTGATCGGTATGAATGTCAATATTGGACTAATGGTTTTTGTTATGAAAATATCATTGATTAGTCGATGACTCTGTCTGTCATGGAGCTGAAATAAAGTATTTTCGTTTAAGGACGAATCCTAATATTGGACTAGTAGATCTTGTCATGCTCAATCAGCCTGTCTGTCATTGAGCTTTTGTATCAGAGAAGACTAAGCATTTTTCATTTAAAGGAAGTAATTTTCAAGGTTGACAATATGTGTTCCTATTTTTTGATCACGAGCCGCAATGTCAACATATTCTAAGAACCTATAAAAGACCACACAAATAGTTATCTTTTTTTCTCTTTTTCTTGCTGATGATGTTCATAATTCTTCCAAGAGAATGTATTAAGATTACTGCAATAGAGTGCATGTACATTGTTTTGTGTGCCATTTGTTTATTATTATTTTTTAAACTCGGTGATATTAAGGCCACAAATTGGTATCATAAAATCTAAGTATCATCAGCGCATTATCTTCATTTAAAATAATTAGATAAATATATAATAATTACCTGATATTATAAAGGGTGTTCATAAAGAAGTGGTCCAAAACACAATGTGTAGGAGATCATTTCATAAGTAATAAACACAAATTGCTTGTTATATTGCAGAAAATAAAGCCAAGTGTTTTTCTTTTTTTTTGTATTTGATAGTTCTACAAAGGTTTTTTTTTCATTATTATTATTTTTTTTTTCAACATATTTTCTTTATATATTTATAATTTAATTAAAAATATACAATCAAAACAAAATAAAGAAATATGGGACCCTACTTGAGAAATCATTTATAGATATCAATGAGTTTGTGTTAATTGGGGTTCAACTCCTTATAGAGCAGTGGTAAAACATTTACCCCAGAACACCCGACCCCGGTAGATCAGTTAGTCCAAAGAGGAATCCCCCCGTGAGACTAGATCCTGTAATAATGCAAGAACCAGCCACATGGAAAAACTCAACTCCGACCGTACCGCCGAAATCGAATGCTCCAAAGGTACTTTTGATATTAGGTATTTTTATTTCTTCAATAAGTTATAGCCATGTGATAATCATTTTGGACGGCTCAGAATGGCATTGCTCAGACCCGATAGAATTTACAAACAAATTTTTTTGCATAGTATTTTTTTTTTAATCACAAATATGTCAATCAAGCAAAACGCTAGTTTTGCTTGATTAAAAATCAAGCAAAACTAGCGTTTTTCTTCAATAAGTTATAGCCATGTGATAAGGAAAAACAAAACGAGCATGCTATATTACCTTTAACGAAAGAAAATCGGACCAGACAACAAGTTGGATCTTTATGACAGGAAATTTTACATTAAAGGGTTTTTGTTTGGGTTACTAATTTAGTGACACCCAGTATGACAATTATTTCATATTAAATGTGTTTAAATAAATAAAACTTTTTTCTTCTATATAATATTAATATTTATTGAGTCTGGATTATTTTATTACTATATCTTTTTGGTTTATTTTATTTTAATTAATTTAATTACTGGAATGACTGAAATGTAACATTCCATGTATGATATACTAACTTTTATTCCTAGTATGGAGAATAGACCATAAGTAGGTATGAGGTGACAAATTTAATGTGAGTTACGTTTTCCACGCCTGTACCTCTACTGTTCTACTCTGATGACAATACACTGAGTTGTTTTCCTGAAGGCATCTTCGTACTACATACTCGTATCTTGCAGGTTTCCAAGATGAACGGCTTCTGCATTGCTCTTCTTATTATTTATCCACTTTTGTTGTATTTTATTCCTAGTATGGAGAATAGACCATAAGTAGGTATGTGGTGACAAATTTAATGTGAGTTACGTTTTCCACGCCTGTGCCTCTACTGTTATACTCTGATGACAATACACTGAGTTGTTTTCCTGATGGCATCTTCGTACTACATACTCGCATCCTGCAGGTTTCGGCTTCTGCATTGCTTTTCTTATTATTTATCCACTTTTGTTGTATTTCAACCTGGTATGCGATGTATTTGTTATTTCCTTGTTCTCAAGAGGTGCATATGCCGCTTGCTTGGGTATATCAGCATTATCAGCGGATCAAGAAATAACTAAATTCCGTAGATCTCCCGATTGATTTAAATTTAATTTGAATTTTACATTCCTAATATTCTCATAATGTATGCAGTGCCAAGCATAACACTCTCTAGTATCTTGTCGATACTAAAGTTTCCAAGTAGTAGCTGATGTGGTGGCATTTCAGAGATTTTGGGACAACCCTACTAACTAAAAATAATTATATCCAACGATCATACCCCGTTGAATACACCAGTTCCCGTCGGAGCACTGAAGTTCAGTACTTGGATGGGTGACCGGCTGGGAATACCACGTATCGTTGGCTCTTTTTCCGGCCCAACCCAGGCTGGGTGAGGTCAATGTGGGTAGCTGGTTTGCAAGTTTCCAGCGAATAGGGGGTAAAAACCCCGTCTTGAATGACCAATAGATGTTAAAAAGACGTAAGCCAAATTAAAAAAAAAAAAAAACAATATTATGGGAATGAGTTTGACTTTGGCATTCACATTCGTTATTTCTACAAATCTTTTTAATTTCAGAGTTGTTATCCGTTTCTTTTTTTCGACTTTCATATCAGAGGGAATTGCCACATCAACCAGAGGCACATTATCTTTGATTGTACGATGAGTTTGGACGTGTCGTTAGATGGTACAATATCAATATCTTCGTTTATTACCTCTTCTGGTTCCTCCAAATGCCACTTCTGTACCCGAGCTTTCATTTGTGTCGTTTAATGATATAATATCAATATCTTCGTTTATTACCTCTTCTGGTTCCTCCAAATGCCACTTCTGTACCCGAGCTTTCATTTGTGTCGTTTGATGATATAATATCAATATTTTCGTTTATTACCGCTACTGGTTCTTCCAAATACTACTTCTGTACGCGAGCTTTCATTTGAAGAGCTTGACAGATGTTGTGTATAAATATTTGCAAACTTTGTCATGAATTTTGTTAACAAGATTAGTTCGATCAATATTAATTCTGGCGCGTTCATTATCCCGGATGTCACTCTTAATGATTTACTATACTGATGGCGAATCGACTTGTCAAGTCTCATCTAATTCTACATCACTGTTTATTAATATTGATACTAAAATGGCTGTCGTATCATTATTATTACTAGCAACCTAATATAGCAACAGGTCGGTATGTATGTTACTGTAAATGTCCGATTAACAGAACTGTCTTAAGAGATTTACCAATTGTCAAAGATATTCTGTAACCACTTGAAATATACGCATTCATTTGATTAAAATATTAAATTTTCAGATAGCCGTTCTCAATACTAGTTAGTTACCCACTTTCTATTTTTGTTTTCATCTGAGAGTTTTTAAGAATTTAAAGGGGTATTCAAAAATCTCTTCATTGTGTGACAAAGTACAGGAGGGTTTGTAAGAGACCAAGAATCTTCAATATTTACACCCGTCCACAGCGACAACTTGCGGTGTGGAGTCCTTGGGTAGAGAAAGCCATTGGTCATACTAGTGCAACCAATCCAATAGGGACATAAAGAGATCCCGAAACACGAATAAATGGAAGAAAATCTGACCCATTGTTTTAAAATAATTTAAAAAAAATCAACTTGAATATTCTCATGAGATCGTCCATCGAATGTTTTTAAACAAATGAAGAATCGAATGTTATTGTACAAATGACGAATCGAATGTTATTGAACAAATGAAGAATCAAATGTTATTGAAAAAATGAAGAATCGAATGTTATCGAACAAATGAAGAATCGAATGTTATTGAACAAATGAAGAATCGAATGTTATTGAACAAATGAAGAATTGAATGTTATTGAACAAATGAAGAATCGAATGTTATTGAACAAATGAAGAATCAAATGTTATTGAAAAAATGAAGAATCGAATGTTATCGAACAAATGAAGAATCCAATGTTATTGAACAAATGAAGAATCGAATGTTATTGAAAAAATGAAGAATCTAATGTTATCGAACAAATGAAGAATCGAATGTTATTGAACAAATGAAGAATCGAATGTTATTGCACAAATGAAGAATTGAATGTTATTGTACAAATGAAGAATCGAATGTTATCGAACAAATGAAGAATCGAATGTTATTGAACAAATGAAGAATCGAATGTTATTGAACAAATGAAGAATTTAATGTTATTGTACAAATGAAGAATCGAATGTTATTGAACACATGAAGAATCGAATGTTATCGAACAAATGAAGAATCGAATGTTATTGAACAAATGAAGAATCGAATGTTATTGAACAAATGAAGAATTGAATGTTATTGTACAAATGAAGAATAGAATGTTATTGAACAAATGAAGAATCGAATGTTATTGAACAAATGAAGAATTGAATGTTATTGTACAAATGAAGAATCGAATGTTATTGAACACATGAAGAATCGAATGTTATTGAACAAATGAAGAATCGAATGTTCTTGAACAAATGAAGAATCGAATGTTATTTCACAAATAAAAAATCGAATGTTATTTCACAAATGAAAAATCGAATCTTATTGCACAAATGAAGAATCGAATATTATTGAACAAATGAAGAATCGAATGTTATTGAACAAATGAAGAATCGAATGTTATTGCACAAATGAAGAATCGAATGTTATTGCACAATTGAAGAATCGAATGTTATTGCACAAATATGGTTCAATCCATTTTGCAGAACGTTGAAGTGTTCCTTGTTCATCTCTAATCGTAGCATTACCTTGAATCTGTGAATATGATCCTAAATCATTTCTACCAAATCATGAATCATCCCTTTTTTTATATTGATCCTGATTGATTTGTGATTAATAATTATCATCAACAATGGAAAATATCAAGGTCATGTTGTTATGGAAGAATAATTGAATGTCCTAATTAAAGCGTGACTGTAGAGGTATCAGTTTCAATAGATTTGATTTTTATCAGAAAGACTCGTTCAAATTAATGATAAAATTGAAATACGAGTAGATTAAAAAAAATGGAAAATTAGTATGAATTTTCCAACTATCAGAGTGGATAGACATGTCCTCAATGCAGAACATATCCTAGTTCAGGGTTTGAGTCAATGTTTCAGAATCAGGAATTTCGGAAACAAAACAAAATATTGTTCTTTATAAATTAAATATTCATATTTTATTTATTTGTACATTTAGATGTTAAAGAGACGTTAAGTAAAAAAAAAAATCTCAACTACTGTGTTTATTTTAACTTGTATCCTAATAATTCTTGTGTTCCGATTGGCATCTCATAAATCACGTCCACAGAACAGATACCTACCTAAACTATCAACTGAAAGAGAAGTGTTGAGCTGTTGTTAATAATTTAACAACTCTATTGCCAAAAACAAACAAAATTTAGAAGTATGGGTGCAATAAATTTCGAAAATTTCATAGCATTCGATTATTTGTGTTGTAATGAAATATTTCTTATTATATTATTTAATTTGCGGTTCTCGTTCAATTTCATTTCGATGAATGTTTCAATAAGACTGCTGTTTTCACATTTTTTGTAAATTTTATAATTCATATGTATTTCAAGTAAACATCACTTCTTCACCTTTTAAGATATTGAAGTCATTATAGATTTCGTTCTTTTTCTGCTTATTTTAAGATTGTAGGATAATTTATTTGTCGTTCTATCTGGCCAAAGAAATAGATTAACGAAAGAAAAAATCAAAACTTTCATTAATTTCAACAAGACAGTTATTTTCCAATATAACATTCATATCTCAATAAATGAAATTATGTAACCACGCTTCAACACTGAATTTCTGTTAAATTCTTTTCCCTTATGTTAGTGGTAATAATTACGGCCCATTTGTTGAATGTCCTCAAAGTATGCATTCTTCTAGGGATGGCATGATATATTGAAAATTGATATATATCGATATATTTTCTTCCGATGTATCGATATATTATATGGGTATATTTTTCACGATATACGAGTATCGCTTAATATGTACAGTAATTTAGAATTTTTTTAATATGGCGATAAAATTTGAAGTTATCCATTTTTTTTACTCGGAGTTTTCTATTTTAGGGGGATCCTACTTGTCCCTTTGCAACTGGTCATTGGTGGAAACTGGAAAGTAGGGAGGGTCAAATTAGGAAAGTACAGAGAGGGGACGACATTTCCACCAATTCACTTCGTAAAGCTCTAATTTCGAATAAACCGATATATATCGTCAATATATTTCGATATATTTGTATATCGATATATTTGAATTTCGATATATCGATATATTTTAGGATATGCCATCTTTAGATTTGACGGTCTTCATCCAGGTTTCTTGACCCTGACAGTGTCTCCCATCCTGGCAATCAAGTCACTTTGCCTCACTTCATTGACACCTTCCCCTTTATTATTGACATTATCAGATTTCGTTTTTCTTCTATATATGTTTACTTGTTTCGTTCTTTGTCTATTTATTGCAAGATTGTTTCATTTCTTTGTACATCTCCGTGGCAGAGTGCGTATCACACTCAGCTTGCACCAAGGACCGGGTTCGATTTTTGGAAGGGTCGAAAATTTGAAAAAAGTTTTTTTCGAATTTTCTACTTGGTGTGGTTGTGCTTGGGGGTAACTCAGCCTCCTGAGGACAATTGAATAGCTATGGTAATAGCGCCAAGTGGTAGCATTATAAGGTAAAAATTATTAATGCGTAGGCTTAGTGATATTGGAGGGAATGTTGAAAATACCTGGTAATGCTATGATGCCCACAAATATTGTGACATAATAACACAAAGAAATATACATTTACATTGTTTCATTTCTTTTTTGTTCTGTTAATCTTTTATCATTTTTATCATTCTCTTCCAGACTCTTATTCTTAATTATATAAGTAATAATAATATAGGAATATAAAAAACGCATCAATATTATGTACAATATAGCGAACGCGTCAATACTATTATCTATTTAAACAATATTTTTGTACATTGTCCAAATGTTATTGACTACGGATTAATATGATGACACTAGTAAAATTGAGAGACATATTGTACGCACGTGAAAATAACGGACCTTTTGGCAATGCTGTGTTATAATTTCTAATCTATTAACATAACAATGAAGTGTTTATCATCAATACTATTATATTAATTTGAACATTTTCTCAATTTTCCAAGAACATGAAAGGAGATATAACATAGAAATGAACTTTTAATATTTTATTAATAATGTTTTATATGAGTCCACATGGGTTAAAATAATTGCAATGACCTCTCAAACAAGGCGTAATATAAGAAAGGACGTATCGACAAACTTTTGGGAAGTTTATATTTTGTTTGTTTATTCTAACTATTTGATTTGAATAGATAATGCAGGGAGCGTTTTCTGGGAGTTTCCCAGCCTATTTTGACATATCTAGAAACGAAAAACAATTCCATTAAGTTTACCAAAATAAACGCTGATTTTAAGAAGATACTTCTCGAAAAGAAAAGATACTTCTCGGAGTGAAGTTGATAAAATTTATTGAAAGTCAAATCTACTGTCGATTTTGACAGTAGATTTGACTTGAGAGTCCCTGTCGATTTTGCGAAATTCAACTACTTCTACTGATACGCTTCGTCGCTGCGCGGGGTTGCAAATCGAAAGTAAAATAACATTTTCAAAATTTTAGCAATTAAATTAAATTTGATAGTTTTTTTAGCTGGATTTTTTCTCGGTTTGAATTGTTCCTTACACCTAAACTTCCTTTATCTATCTTTGCCCTTCTAGCTCGCATTGATTATAGGTCATTAATTGACAGCTCATTTCAAATTTTATTCACAAAAAATAGGTCTGAAGCATGCATCCTTAAGTATACATGTCTCAGACTTATAGGGATGATCGAGCCCCCCCCCCTAAAAGCCAAAGTATCAAACAAAATGAGTCTCCTTTGCTAATACAATTCCCACATCTTGTCACCTTCAACACAACGGTTAGTGTAGAATCGAAATGGCTTTTGAAAAAAATCTCATTCGGCGCTGGCGCACAGAAGTACTGAGCATCATATTTCCTCTTATAAAAAGGTCAGAGGATCTTTATTGAGATCCATTTGTATCTGTTCTGCGTTTGGTCACGAACATTTTATATATAATTATCTAATACAAGGGGATGGCTGGCTACCTTTTTGTATAAAATATTGGAATCGAAGCGGAGGGAATCCCTGTAGCGTCAACGCGTGTCGATAGTTAAGAACTCCTGTGGCGTTCAGTTGACTCCTTCTTTTATAAAAAGAAGAATGTGTATTTTGTTATATTATCAATAATAATGTACCTCAACGAACCGATTAACTTTCAAAAGGCAAATATTCAGAATATTATTTTTATAATAGTCAACATAAAATAAGGACTGTACTGAAATATAAATCTTTGCTACTGTTAATTATAAGTGTTAAAAAATTTTAAGTATTAAATTAATTAAAATTTAAACAAAATACTTACCAAAAACACTATTTATTTTAATTTATGAAGGCACCTGATTCGAAACTAGTTTCTTCATAAATTAAAATAAATAGTGTTTTTGATAAGTGTTTTGTTTAAATTTTAATTTATTTAATAGTTAATGTACTGAAATAGAAACATGAATATATTTATGAAAGAAAAGAATCTATTGGTTGTAAATGACATAGTGATCAAATGCTTGACTGGATTTTTTTCGGTTAATTTGTCTATTTGACCACATAAAAATAGAGCTCCAAGAGTTAGGTGATAGAAATGCCTTGGGCATTAACCTCGACTGGTGGTAAACTTCTATTCAAGACCCAACCGACCCATGAAATTTGAAAATAATGAATTTGATATATTTACCCACTATTGGAGGACCTGGGGTCGGGATAATCAATATCTAGTCTGGCGTCCTCAGGGTACCACAATATGTTACCCAATCCTTCCACCACCATTACACGGAAAGGAAGTATCAGTTGTAAGGACTTTTATTCGCATATAATTGAATATTACTGAAAATAGCAGCGGTTTTTTTAATTTTTTTTTTGCTCAACGTCTCTTTAACATCTATTCTTCATTCGAGACGGGATTTTACAATCAATTTTCAAACACTAGAGGCTTACTACAAGTAGTACTCAAATCATTCGGTCTAGTCTAGTCGGCCGTCTAAGCACGGCGTTACCTCGGTCGTCAGGTTCACGCTAATACGGCTGACCGAACGCTACAAGGGACAAATTCAACTCTAGGATAATTTCAAGTTTGTTGCTCGTTAGGCCTGATTTATTTATATTGAAAATTTCTTTTATACCATTTTGTAAATAACAAAGTGGTCCTTACTCTATTTTGAGTAGTATTTCTAAATAATGTGGGAGTAACGTTTGTTCAATCTAATATTGAAAGTTATGAGAAACTTATGAGCTTATAAATAATTATATTATTTAGCTTATGGCTGTTTATATATTAAAGGCGACAAGTGGTTCAATCCGCCCACAAATTGGAACAAGATGAGGGAGTTGAGTTTGTAAATATGTTGGGAAAATATTAATAAGAGTTGACACGAGTCTAATTGAAGGAAAAGTGACAGACCATAATATGAGAGGGCGTTATTTCAACATCATGTTGACGGAATAATCAACATTCATGTTAATGTGAAGTATGTGTCAGAGGTAGGAGGCAGTGTGTGGAGGGAGATAGACAACAAAATATAAGATAGTATTAAGAATATAGCCATTTATAGATTCTATAGCATTGCTATTGTCAAAGTCGGAACTGATTTCGACGACGAGGGAGATAGACAATAGAATAAGATAGTAAGAATAGTGCCATTTATAGATTCTATAGCATTGTTATTGTCAATGTCGAAGGTAGGAGGCAGTGTGTGGAGGGAGATAAGCAACAAAGTATAAGATAGTAAGAATAGAGCCATTTATAGATTCTATAGCATTGCTATTGTCAAAGTCGGAAATGATTTGGACCAGGAGGGAGATAGACAACATAATAAGATAGTAAGAATAGAGCCATTTATAGATTCTATAGCATTGCTATTGTCAAAGTCGAAACTGATTTGGACCAGGAGGGAGATAGACAATAGAATAAGATAGTAAGAATAGTGCCATTTATAGATTCTATAGCATTGCTATTGTCAATGTCGAAGGTAGGAGGCAGTGTGTGGAGGGAGATAAGCAACAAAGTATAAGATAGTAAGAATAGAGCCATTTATAGATTCTATAGCATTGCTATTGTCAAAGTCGGAAATGATTTGGACCAGGAGGGAGATAGACAACATAATAAGATAGTAAGAATAGAGCTATTTATAGATTCTATAGCATTGCTATTGTCAAAGTCGAAACTGATTTGGACCAGGAGGGAGATAGACAATAGAATAAGATAGTAAGAATAGTGCCATTTATAGATTCTATAGCATTGCTATTGTCAATGTCGAAGGTAGGAGACAGTGTGTGGAGGGAGATAAGCAACAAAATATAAGATAGTAAGAATAGAGCCATTTNCTTTGCTTGGCTAAATACGTTTCTATTTGCCATCTGTTTTTTACATTCTAGGTACAATGGCCCACATTGGTTTCCGTCACTTTTCGACTAACATCGACTTGTGAATACCCCACAAGTATATTATTTTCAGATCTTTCTATCCAGACGGGATCTCTGGATGTGTTGTGATGTTTATTTTAATTATCATTATTAGAAATTTATGATGTTTACTTTTCTTTGTTGCATGTTCATGATTTAAATATTCTAATTAATATGTTATCAAATTATGTATTGATTATTTTCACAAAGTTATAAATCAATTATTATGATGTAAAATAAGAAGAACGTATAAAATTATGTTTATTATTTGTATTTTTGGAGCAGCCGTAGGAGGCATATTCTGTTATGACTACATACATAAAAGGTTAATATGTGAGTAGGCGTCCATTAATTTTGGTTATTCTCACGAAGCCGAGAGTGCTACCAAACACCAGACTTCTGACGCTGCCTAACTTAATCTGGCGGTGACTAGTGTATTCAGTGTGTACAGATCGAAAATAGATGATTTTTTTAAAAAAATCTTATTCTTTTTTTTATAGGGAGGTTTTTTATGAATGAATATTGGAGACTGTACCGAAAAGAACATCTGGAGGCGAAATATTGTTGAGGCAATGGACCGACTACGATTCGAGATTCCGAGACAGTAAGGCATTTTTCATTATTTTAAGGGTTTTTACCCGGTTTTATATTTCCTCATTCGATGTTTCCGAAATAAGACTAGAATTTCAAAAAATAAATTAATTCATTTTTCATTGAATTTTAGAATACATCATATCATTATATATATAGAAGGTAATGTCCTGAGTGACTGATCAACGAAGAGCCGAAACTATTAATCCTACAGAATTGAAATTTGGAAGGGACCTTCTTTGCACCATGTATGTGTGCACTAAGAAGGATTTTGCAAAATTTTAATTTAAAGGGGTAGAAATTGCGAAAAGTAAACAATCCTCATAAGAAATCATTTAAAATATGGGCGGACAAAGCCACGATCGGGGGATGCTAGTTTCTGCTATAAACGAATATTTAAAAAATATGTTGAACGGTTCGATAGTTATAAAGACGAGCAGCGTCACAAACAAATTAAAGAAAAAAACTAGATCCCATTTCATTGAGTCAATAAATATTATACATAATGAACAAGAGCTTCTTGGTCTAAAATGCCAATAATCATCATAATATAGTGAGTTCCTATAGCAGAGGTAAGATCATTCAAATAGAAATTAAGACAGGTGTGGGGTGTGGAGGTAGAGAATAATATTTAGAAAACATTAAAATTTATAGAACGCTTATTGATTTTACTAAAAAATAAAAAGATAAAAACATTATATTTTTGTAATTTATTAATATTTTGCTGAATTTCCGGAAGTAATAAGGTTGTATAGGGGAGATAGGTAATAAAGTCACTTGTTAAGTAGTTTTAGTCTACTTACTATTTTAAATTATTATAAATGTTAAAAAAAAAAAAATATTTCAATACCTTCTCGTCTGTTTCACTATAAACTTTAGAATTGAGAATGTTAGAACGGATGATAACGTCCTATTTCATCATTCTATTTGAAGTTGATACAAAAATTATTTAATAAATAGTTTTTGTATTAACTGCAAAAATAGAGTGATGAGTCACGAAAGTTTTCGTCTGTTTCACTATAAACTGACTTGATCGAAAATTGAGAATGTTAGAACGGATGATAACGTTCTATTTCACCACTCTATTTGTAGGTGATACAAAAATTATCTAATAAATACTTTTGGTATCAAATGCAAAAATAGATTGATGAGTCATGAACGTTTTCGTTTGTTTCACTATTTATGTCAATTATTTATTGACATAAAATTATTATCATTTAAAATCTCCAAAAGATACCATCTCTAAATTGAATAGGCAATTTTATTGACACAAAGGCTGATCTTTTAATTATTATATTTTTCCTTTGATATACATTCTTGTGAATCCATATACGATAGTATTATGTATGATTTACTAAAATTCCTTATGTGAGAATGACAATTTTGCGTTATCAATTTGGTCTGTTATTTATTTACTTTTGTTGAGTGTGAAATAGATAAAAACATAATTATTAAAAATTTGTATTATTCAGAAGACCAATGATGTTTGTTTAATTTTCTGATGGTCACATAATGTGATACTTAAAAAATTACTGATTGACATGGATCTGTAAACTTATGTCAACTATTAGACTCGATATTCTCGATAATACTAATAATTATGTAGGTATGATGAAGACTGAAAATTATGGAATTGAACAAAGTATCATATAGGAATGCAGTCTAAGGGCCATATTACAAAACTCCACTTGAGTGCGAGTTGGAGTGGTCACCAGCACTTGGGTGTCTGATTTGTATTTTATTTAAAAATGTTCTGACCCAAAAAATTACATGCAATTTCATTATAATATAAAAACAGAAATTTTACAAGTGCGAGTGGCCACTTCACTAATTTGTAGTCGGAGTGACAACTCACACTTAAGTGGAGTTTCATAATATGGCCTCGAAATCATCGAATACGATGATTGGATCTGATGATTCTGAGTAGGTAATTTTGTTTAACTATGAGTTCTGAAACTACAATGTTAAGTTTTATGATGGTAGGTATCACGATTTTGATTACCAATGTGTAAATGATGGTTGCAATATTAATACCTACGAGTAATAATTATTAAACAGGTATCGCAATTTTGAACTAAATTGTAAATTTCAACTTTCTGCACATTCTCTCAACCAGCTCTAATGCCCTGAAAGTATTTTTTTCAAATATCTTTACCAATAGGATAACTTTTATACACGCATTCATCACGGTCAATAGGGACATCATCCTGCTCGATGGTGACTCTATTGATCTTATCAAATAATGCTCTGAGAATCATGTCAGTTACTAAAATATAATTAGGTACCTACATCAGTAAAAAACGATATATTGTCACAGAAAATAATCGTATTGAGTTTATTTGAGATTGTAAGAGGTTCTCAAGTAATCCCTCACAACTCACAAGCTCAAATATGATCTATTTACATTGTGGAAGATAGTAAATGGCAAGAATGGGAGCTTTCAATTCACTAAATTAAGCATATCTGATCAAATACCAAGATTACTTATTTCAATTGAAAGCATGAGCCTCCTTAGTCTAGAGATTCCAGAGTTGTAGAGAGCATTACACTAAAATGGCACCCAAATTGATTCTTGACGAGTACGGAAAAATACCTAGCTAAAACCCATACAAAACTGTGGATTGCAAAAGTGCATGACTGCGGTCACTGTAGAGATAAAAAAGGCAAAAAAAAAGTATAATATAAAAAAATTACCTGTATTCGAAGAAATATCTTTAGTAAAATCCTTTACATCAGAATCTGCTGGAACAGATCCACCAATAATAGGAGCTGATTGACCAGCTAATTCTTCATCTTCTAGTACCCGAATTGGTCGAGATTGTTTCCTCCTGGACATCGTCGTTTCAAAAGAACAAACTTTCAAAGACGTCAGCTTGAATTATTTAATTAATTCAAATATTAAACAAGAAAAAACATAATTATTCATATATTTAATTAAAAATCAATTAATACGTTTAATATAAACACGATATTATAGAATTAGTTTTTCATAATACATATTTAATTAGATACACTCCGGGAAGTGTCATTTTCAAATGATTTAAAAATACGTAAATAATTTTCATCTATGTAATTATATAATCATTGTTTATCTTAAGAATTAATTTAAAACACAAAAAAATTAATTTAATTCACACAATAATTTTAAAAAATCTTATTAAAATTTACACTTGTATTTTCTAATTTAAAAAATTGTCATGTAGCAGGAAAAACATTTTTTTTGTTTATAATTTTATATTATTAGAAAGGGAGAAAAAACTATTTTTTACTTATCTCCGGTATAAAGGATACTTTATCGATGTTTTCCTGCTGAAAGTAAATACAGGACTGAAGTATTCTTACAAAATTTAGGGGGAGTGAAAATTTAAGGCGTATCTATTTTAAACCAATCAGATCTTATAAGAGTGGGGAAAAATTAATAATTATATTTTATTTATTAATATAGAAAAAAAGATACTCAGGTGCAGTATGCATTTTATTCTATTTCTTTTTGTTTTAAAGAAAAATATATATATTTTTTTTAATATTGAAAGAAGAATAGCAACTTTTATGATGTTTACCAATTATTTATAACTTGTATGTTTTTTTTTTTTNCATTTTTTTTTTTATATTTTTTTTTTTAAATTTATTTTGTTTCCGTATTACCTGCTTAATAAAGGAAGCTTTGTATATTCTTTGCTGATGATATTTCACTTTGGAGTTTTCATGAAAACGCCTCTTTAACACCCCCATAACACGTTTGGCCGAATGTCAAATTTGATTTTTTCTTAAATAAATTTTGTGGGAAATAAATTTAATATTTCAGGAATGTGTTATTGATAATATAAAAACTTGAAATTTTAATACCTATAGATTACGGCTAATTAAGGTATGTGGGTTACAGGTCGTACCCGGCAGCATTTTGCTGTGTTATTTGTGTGTGCCATGACGTGAATTCATTGGATAATAGATTTTAACGTTTTAATTGAATAAACTCATGGAATACTTAATTATGTTTCGGTTTAATTCAATTTATTAAAGAATGAGCGCAGACTATTGATCAACATTTGAGACCGCAAAATCCTGCTCCGCGTGCTATTGTCTGAAAATAGAGCCCCAATTATTATTATTATTTTTTTTTTAATTTAGCTTTACGTCTCTTTAACATATATTGGTCTTTTAAGACGGGGGTTTCACCTTCCATTCACTGGAAACTTGCAAATCAGCTACCCACATTACCTTACCCAACCTGTGGGTCGGGCTGGGATGCGAACCCACGTGGACACTTACATGGTACAACCTCGCTGGACGTTGCTTAACTTCAGTGATCTAACGGGAACTGGTGTATTCGACGTGCATAGACGCTGGCTATAGCACAATTTAAATTACAGTGAAAACTTTTTTTTGCATCGAAAACTCGACATCGAAAATTTCAGTTCATTACAATGCGAGATAAGGAAAGTTCACACCAGATTTTTGAAAAGCGTAATAAACATGTTGTATTTGTATGTATTATAAGGATATCCAAAGTCCAGAGTTTTCCTCCCCTAGTGGTCTGGGGGGGAAAGCATCAAATGATTTCACAATATTTTTCTTTTTATGATTCTGATCTTCGTTATTTGGAAAACCTCAAAAATTTATCGGTTTCTTAGAAGAAGAAAAAAAAAAAAATAGAAAAACAAAATACTTAGTGTGGATGGGTGCATGCAGACAGAAGAAGACGACTTCAATTGAGTGTGAAATTTATTTAAACATTTTTAAAAGTTGAGCGGAAAAGAAAAAAAGAAAGAAACCGAAAGAGGAAAAGAGATAAGGCAGGAGAAAGAAGACACAAAAGAAATTCAGCAAAAAATCTCTTTGATAATGTTGGTAGGTTTAATAAGTATTTGTGAAGTTATTTTTTTAGCTTAAAATAGCATTGCCAAACTTACTCTGATAAGAGTTAAGAAAAGATCAATTCCATACCTATTCATGGACAAGGTCGGATCTGATTTTGAACGTCAGCCATTTTTTTCGATCAATGTTTTTGTTTACATTTGGAGATACTATGTCGTTAATATATTAGTACCCGAACTTCGTTTCGAGAAGATGGGAGAACATGGGCAGTAGTAACGGGTTGTTAAGCTGTGTGGAAAGTGTTGGGAGTAGTATTGGGTTACGTTTAGGGCTTCCAATACCGCATGCGGGATTGATTTTGAATCCCGCATGAGGGATTTGAGCTTAATTCCGCGGGATTCCTCATTTTATAATATTATAAGGAGGAAAGTTCTCAGTAGGTAGGTATATCCTCATACATGCACTTCTACGCTAACTGTGTAGGGCTGTAGGGGATTGAATCATTTTNAAATAAAAAAGATTGTTTTATTTCTCGAGAAATCGACACTTTGATTAAAAATTTCTCATTCCTCTGGTTCGATTGTGAGATAAATATGATTTTCTATGTCTCTTAAACTGAAAAAGTCATTAGACGAAAATTTAAACTAAAAAAAAAAATTCTTTCACAAAACAAAATACCTACTAAGTCTCAATAGACATTNAAAAAAAAAAAAAAAAAAAAAAAAAAAAAAAAAAAATCTTTCTATCACAAAACAAAATACTAAGTCTCAATAGACATTCCTATATTAAATAAATATGTGTAGGGGATTGTAAGTCATATACTTTTACATATAGGTATTTGCCTGATCTTTTTTCTGATGTCAAAGGCAATATATCATCCTCACTTTGACTACAATAAACCAAGTACTGTGTTTATAAAAATTTGGTGTGAACATCACACGACTTTCGGTATCTATGAAAGAAAAAGAAAATATTGTAATGGGCTGAAATCCGATATAGAGTTTTCATTGCCAAAACACGTTTTGAAGTTCCTAGAGCAGAAATACAATTATATATTACACTTCTTGATATTTTACACTTCAACCTAAGTTGTATTTTTCTATTTCTTGTATGACATTGATATGAATAAGCACCAAGTTTAAAGTTCTAGCTATTACCGTTCTTATTTTAAGCAGGATATGCGAAAACCACTAAAAAGCAGCATAAAACCGCCAACGGTATATTCGTTTTCCAAAAGCTTATTTTGCCGTTCATTACAGAATCTGACATACATACCAAATTTCAAGTCTCTAGCACTGGCCGTTCTTGAGATATTTTGTTCACAGACAGGCACACACACGGACCAATGGCCGAAACTGTTGAAAATTTCCTCTGGGGACCCCAAAACGTGATTGGCATTGAAAACTCGACATCGAAAATTTCAGCTCATTATAATACGTTCCTTTTTATAGGATAAGGAAAGTAAAAATGATAAAATACCGATTTTCACCTCCTCTTTTGTAACTAAGATCATGTTTTTTTTTAAAAAAAACTTGTTGTGGGATTTGCAGGATTGGAGCTTGCGGATCAGATTGCAAATCCCGCAAAAAACACGCGGATCCCGCAAATCTTATATATTTTTTTTCATATATTATATTTTTTGGAACCTAACCCAATACTACACCCAACACGTCCTACACAACAAACTTGGTGTTCATTTGTTCAATTCTATTAAAAAAACCTATTCGCAGACCTACCGAATGTACATAAAAAATTTCATTAAAATTGGTTAAGCCGTTTTGGAGGAGTATGGTAACAAACACTGTGACACGGGAATTTTATATATAAGATTGTGTAGGTTGGACATTATTATCATTTTTTTTTAAATTTGGCTTAACGTCTTTTTAACATCTATTGGTCATTCAAGCCGGGGATTTCACCCTCCATTCGCTGGAAACTTGCAAACCAGCTGCCCACATTGACCTCACACAGCCTGGGTTGGGCCGGAAAAAGAGCCAACGATACGTAGTGTTTCCAAGCGGTCACCCATCCAAGTACTGACCACGCCCGCCGTTGCTTAACTTCAGTGATCTGACGGGAACTGGTGTATTCAACGTGGTATGATCGTTGGCTAAAGATCTATCTAAATAGTGTATATATTGTCTACATGACCGCGCATACCGGTCATCTGAACTGAGCCTTAGATTAATAAGAATAATAAGAGTGTTGCTTCAATGCCTATTAGGGGAACTCGTTTATTAAACGTCTAATGTAAGGCATATTTCAAATTTACATTCCCAGGGATATTTCAAATTTACATTTTGAACTCCCCATTCAGTGTGAAACTGACACGACGATGATATAGAGAACACGCAATGTACCTATGTCATCTTTAGCTTTATAGCTTGATGAGCCCTGATGTTATCACTCGATGCCTACAGATTGGAGGTTCATTCATTTGACCATGATTATAATGGTGTTTACAGTGGATCTGAACAAATTATTTTCCATTCCTATACCACTTACAGCATAGAGTAACCAGATATATTATATTTGTGTTTACGCAAAGGGATAAAAAAATCAGACAAGAAAATTCTCTTTTTTCATAATAAAAGTGTGACTGAAAATTCCCTGTCGCATAAATTGCCTAAACTAGAATATTCTCTCAGGGGCTATCAATCACTTTATAAATATACTTTTCCTCTGCTTCTTCTTATTTTGTCACTGATATTTTCCCCGAATTATTATTTCGACAGGTATTAAGGTAATATGTATTTTAGATTGAGTAGGTATATTGGTAAAATATAAAGAAACTATTTTGATAGAAGACGAGCTTTGTGAGCCACCATATTTTTCGTCAAAATACCAAATGAATTTTTAATTTAAATAGTTACTTTTACCGATTCTCGGGCTTACATGAGTCTAAAAAAATCTTCATGTTTAAGATAAATCAAAAGGGAGTCCAATTACGGAGGTTCATCCAACAATGAACAAAGAGGTTTAAGAGAGGTTTTTTTGACACCGGACAGTGCAGTGTAATATGCGGGGCGGACAGCACAGTTAGAGATGACATTTTAAAGAAACATTCACACTAAGCAGTGACAGTGCTGTAACGGGCAAGTGATCCGCTCGACAAAGCTGAAAATATTCTTCCAGGCAGTTGGAGGAACATGTTCATACTCAAACGACAGTGATAGTGCATCACTGTGAGCTCACGATCAGCGGGAATGACTGTCACGGAACTGTCATTAGTCCTTTATGGGTCAATTTATATAGATGGGTGGTGAATTTTGCTTAAAATCAGAAAATCATGAGTGCGTCACACTAGTTCCCATGGCTCAGTGATCACTAATCTTACAATCGGGAGACCCGGGTTATATCTCCGGCAGGAGAAATAATTTGTCACTGTGGTTTGGACGGAGCCCACTCAGCCTCGTGAGTACAATTGGTAGCTATAGATATAAATGCGCATAGCGAACCGGTGCCAACATTGTAGGTAAAATTTAAAATTCAAAATAATTTTATAATGTTTAATAGTGGGCAAATACTGCAATGCTGTAGTGAGCAACAAAGTTGTGATATAATAACACAAAGAAACAACATTTTTTATTATATTATATATAATTGAATATTATATAATATATAATTAGATATTATTATAGAATATATAATATTGGATGTAGAAGACAAGAATCCCCGAATACTAAAATGCACATCACTGAAATAGCATCTGACCTCAGGATAATTTCCAGGCAAAGGAATGAATTCCGCCGTTGGATAAGTGAGGAAACCGGCGCACATTGGGGAAAGGACAAAGAGGAAGAATAGATGGAAAGACTTGCTAAATTGTATAGCGAGTGTATAACATCAAACTGTTACACTTCATCAAGTAGAAATATTTGAAAATAGAAAATTTTCTTTGAAAGACTTTTAATATTTGAAGACCCTTCCTTTGAAATGAGGGCAGGTGACTTTGTAAATATTTTGTTTATAAATTGTCACGGTGCATTATAAAATAATAATAGTTATATAAATTATTGTGGCTCAAGATATTTTGGGGCTTTTTAATAAATTTACTTTCTAATTTCATAGATAAGTGCGAAACCAAACAAACAGAGTTATCCAGTGAGTCATGAATCTTTTTTTTTTCCTCTAAATATTGTCCCTTGGGACTACTATTAATTACAATCTAGATACTTAAATCTAATGAGCAATATACATCTAACCTAAATTACTAATGTAAACAACTTCAACTTACGTGCAGAACCTAAGCAGACTTGACGGACTGGTGGTTGCCAAAGTGTGATCGTTCAGGCTAATCGTGCGGTTTAACCCGCATCAATCTTCTATACAAATCATCCACCCTGAGAAGATGGATAGCCTCAGGGTTGGTATGATCCTTCAGCCTCTTTTCATGATCTGAGGCTAATGAATCATTAAGAGTCAAAAAGTCTAAATTACCCATTCATTTTATTTAATTTTTTGAACAGGTTTAATAAGCGATGGCCCGCTCTACGTACTGGGTCGACATGTAACGCATATCATGATAGTTCTAACAAAACCCAAATAAATTTGTCTCTTGGTAACTTCATATCTTCTTTCTTTGAGTACTAGACACAACCCATCAAATACAATTACTCAGTTGTCTTCACGGGGCTGAACCAGAAATCCAACAATACGTGGAGTCCCAAGCGTACTCCCGTCAGAGTAGTGAAAACGTTTTCCGGTCTAAAATTAAGTTCAAATATGTCATTTCCTAAAGCTTGTGGGTCATATTTTAGGTCATTCATTCAATTATAAAATACTTCTCGATTTTTTAAAACATGTTATTATTATTATTATTTACTGTGTTCCAGAGGTTTCTTTANTAGACGATCCTAATCGTGGTTTCAAATTTTCTATGTGGGATTTCCATTTTAAATTGTTGCTGAGGTGGAGGCCTAGAAATTTCACTGATGATGCTGGTTCAATTTGGGAGTTTTGAATTGGTATTTGAGGAAGTTGGGATTAAAAACAAGATTATTAAAAACAACACCATATAACACAATAAACCAAATATTTTGCCCATATTTGTTGTTGGCTCAGGGTTGAGCCAAATTTTTTGAGTTCAATTCCAATATTTACTCACCCTCATATCACGGACATCATCAAATGACTTTGTTTCTTTAAAATTAAAATTTTATGACTTTAAAATTCTTTCTTCATGTTGATGGTTTATTATGTTTTTAACCTTGACAAGAAAATCTTTGGACAGGGCTGGTTTTAATGACATTTTAAACTAAAATAAAGGTCATGTGAGCAAATAGAAAGTGACGTAGCACTCTGTACGACTTTTTTTTTCTAAAGTAGCTTTTTGCTTGATAATATTTTGTTAAGATACCTAGGTATTCCTTGCGAGTAAAATACAAACAACTTCATTTGATATGTCTACAGATTATTTTTTGTTCTTGATTTATTCACGAGCACCACAAATTAAAAACTCTGCCAATGTGACACATGGGTTTATTATTTTTCTGGCAAAAAATTGGGGGGTGGGGTACTTCCCCCAAAAAATGAGGGGGGTTCTCGTGACGATTCCAAATCTGGGGCGTAATTAGACCCTAAATTTGACACACCTACCAAATTTGAACTCTCTGGCTTCAAATGAATGAAAACCGCTTTAAAGCGGTAAAAATCGCCAGCGGTATATTTGATTGAACCCAAAATTTTCGAAGCTAGCTGAGACCCCAAATATGACATACCTACAAAATTTCAAATATCTAGCTCTTACCATTCTCCTTTTAGACAGCAATACTGAAAACCGCTAAAAAGCGGCAAAAATCGCCACGGGTGTGTTTCGGAGCACAATTAGAACCCAGATGGGACCTATATACCAAATTTCATCCAAATCGGTCATTGTTAAGTGGCAAAAGTGCCCATCACGGCGTACCGCGGACAAACGGAATTTTTTTATTCGATTTTTGAATTCTTCGTACGTATAATATCAAATTTTGAGGCGTGGTATTTTTTTTTCCGTGACGATTTCAAAGATCTATTATTGAAAATAATAATACTAATTATTCCTACATCTTTCGCCATCGATCGAATAATGAAAAAATGGGACCAAATACAGCATCGCACTTCCTTAGAAAAAGAATTATTTCAAAATATCCTTCAATACTGTCTAAGTAGTGCTTATTTTTCCTTCAAAGGTAACATCTACACTCAGAACTCACTTGCTATGGGCTCTCCACTCTCGCCCATAGTTGCTGACTTAGTTCTAGATGCTCTTTTTGATGACACGCTCCCTAAAATAAGCAGTGACATTCAGTTTGCTGTAAAATATGTCGATGATACGTTACTATCCGTGAAATCAAACCAAATCCACCATATACTTCAAACTTTCAATTCGTATCATCCGGATATACAATTCACCCTAGAAAAAGAACAAAACAACTGCATTCCATTCCTCGACGTGAAAATAATTAAAAAAATAGATGGTTCAATTAACACTTGTCATTACAAAAAACCCACAAGTTCAGGAAGAGTCTTAAATTTCCATAGTAACCAACCTTATTCATACAAACTGAATTGTGCAAAAAACCTCATAAATAGGACCCTAACCTTATCAGATCCGGTATATCATAAAAATCTTATAAATGGAATCTACAAAACATTAACCGATAATTGCTACCCTAAAAAACTGATTTATAAACTAATAGATGATAAGAAAAGGAAATTACAGAATAATGACACTCCTAACGCCCAAATGGAACGACCTACAACCGTTTACTATTCATTTCCATATTTAAACGAAACATCCTACAAAATAGAAAAAACCTTAAAAGAAATTATACCTAGCGCTAAATTTGGGCATAGAAGCTGCAATAATATAAAATCAAACTTCTTCACAAATCTGAAAGATAAAGTTAAAAAAGAAAACAAATCAGGCATAGTTTACCAGATAAATTGTAACGATTGTGGATCGAATTATATAGGCGAGTCTGGTCAATATCTAAAAAAGAGGTTATATCAACATCAATATGACGTAAAAAAAGAAAAGAATAACACGGCTCTTACTAATCATGCCTTTGAGAACAAGCACAATTTTAATTTTGATGAGGCTAAAATAATAGACAACGAAAAACATTATAAAAAAAGAAAAATCCTAGAGGCTTTCCATATCAATCAAAATCCATGCTCTATTAACTATAAAAGTGATGTGGGAAACAACACACGAATATATCAGAACTTGCTCGATCTTCACAAGTTATAACAACTCATACTCTGATACCCCCACTTCTACTCTATACATCGTAGAGTCAACATCGGCCTGACGATGATAGTCTGAGTATATACTATCGAAAGCTTGCCACCTTGATAATTAATCCGAATCGATATTGTCTAATTATTTAATTTATTTAATACAAATTATCTTAATATAGCTTCATCTTCATTGAACTGCTTTTATTAGCTTTTTGGGATGTTTTTTTTTTTTTTTTCAAAAAAGAGGCTTAACAAATTTAAAACTTTCCTGTTTTGCCCAGAAGGGTATATCTACCAAACGGGCCACTCATCCGACTGGCACTGTTGTATTTGACATTGGAATTTCCTTGGCAAATTGTTTTTTCATAACGGGCTTCAGTTCCGAAAAATGCGGAAAAGAAGACGTTTAAGAATGTCTTTCATTTTTAAAGATTTATTTAAAAGTGTTCTATTAGAAAAAGACTCATGAGTGGAATTAACCACCAGGCGTGGTCAATGTTTGAAGTGTTTTCTACCACCTAACTGACCTAACCTTTGGAGCTCTATTCTTATATGATCAAATACTCAACTAATGAGGAAAATTCTGCCTCCGCTTGGGATTAAACCTACCTGATTACCAGACGAGCTGTGCTACCGAGGCAGAATTGGCCTATAAACCGAAGAACTTAATAAAATCTCATCCGTTCATAATGAGATCCTCAATAGGTGTACTATTTGATATTGCCAACTGGATAGAGATCTATAAAAATTATGTCCATAAATTCGTCCTAAACAGTTTCTTTATTTCCTCAAGACAAGCCCCTGATATATGTTTACATTGTTTGGGGCATTGTGTTCGGAAGTAAAAGGAAAGTGTCTTGTTCTGCCAGAGTTATTGTGAGCGTGTTTATGATCCGAGTCTTTGTTTTATAAAATGTTTTGTTATGAATCCAGTGACCCTTGCAAAGGTAGAAACACCAAACGCAATCAGAACATACCAAACACCAATATTAACAAAACCTAATATTTACATGTTCACCCGTGCTTCATGCGATTCATATAATGCTATATTTGGTTTTCATGGACAAAGAGTTATTAATTGCCGCGACAAAAATTAAGATATCGGACAGTGACTTGCCGAATTTGGTCAATAGTTTGGAAATTTGGTCGTAACTCGAAAAGGGTTTTCGAGTTACGACGATTTTTTAGTTCTGATAATTTACTACCATTTTTTAGTTCTGATATAATTTGTCCTTTTGGTCAATAGTTTGGAAACATGGTCGTAACTAGAAAGAGGTTTTCGAGTTACGACCATTTTTTAGTTCTGACAATTTGTCCTTCGGTCCTAGACTATGATTTTTCATGTGGAGTGTGCCGTGGAGGGGGGACCATTTTCATCAATTCTTCGGTATCTGCTTCCGTTTAGGTTGTGGTATTGGAACAGACAACCTCTACCACATACGTAAGTACACACAGATTATATTCTGTATAGCAGATTTAGGCCTCGCTACAATTCAATCAAAAATTTCATTTTTTTTTTTTTTCAAAAATTTATTTAACTTTTTTTGTTTCAATTGTTAAAATTATGTTACACATTCCATGCTATCAGTCTTAAAGTTGATGAATTTGACTGAAATCTTAGCTATAACTCGAAAACGATTTCACATTTTTCAATTTTGATTTCCTAAGGGTGGTTTTTTGAGGGTTTTCCCATCAATTTTTCTCCACTCACACTTTTGGCAAAACAATGATGGACAAACACACTCACACACACATACATTCAATATATGTCACTTTCATATATTAAGTAGATGTTAGTCTATTTTCCCTTATGTAAATCATACATAGAATCCACTTTTAGTAAGTGAATATATAAAAAAAAATAGGTAACATTGAAGTAAAGTTGAAAAATTGAACGCAACGGAAAGGAAATTTGAAGAAAAAAGGAGGAGTAGGTAGAGTAAAGAAGAAAGAGTTGAATATATGAAAAAAAAAATCACCACAAATTGTAGCANGAGTTGAATATATGAAAAAAAAAAAATCACCACAAATTGTAGCATTGAATATTAAGGAGAGACCACTTGAAAAATGAAAACGCTCGGAGATATCAAAATAAATCTACATTCATCAATATCAATGTAACATATACATATACAAAACATATATTGGTGCCATAGGAAGGTATGGAATGGGGAAACATGTTTTGGACAAAGTCAGAATTTATTAAAATTACAATAAAGTCACTTCCTCAGGGTATAAGGCCCACTGTGAGGGGAATGGGGGGTAATCCCCCCGGGCCCGGGGTTTTCGGAGGGTCCGAGAATTCCGAGGTTAAGATTTTACCACCTCGATTACATCTAGTTTGCTGTCTTGACTAACCCCGCCAACCCATGGAATTCTATCCTCTTGAACATCTAGTCCGGCGTCTTGACTAACTCAACCAACCCTTGGAATTCTATCCTCTTGAACGTCTATTCCGGCGTCTTGACTAACCCAACCAACCCATGTAATTCTATCCTCTTGAACATCTATTCCGGCGTCTTGACTAACTCAGCCAACCAATGGAATTCTGTCCTCTTGGGCATCTAGTCCGGTGTCTTGACTAACCCAGCCAACCCATGGAATTCTATCCTCTTGAACATCTAGTCCGGCGTTTTGACTAACCCAGCCAACACATGGAATTCTATCTTCTTGATCATCTAGTCCGGCGTCTTGACTAACCCAGACAACCCATGGAATTCTATCTTCTCGAACATTTAGTCCGGCGTTTTAACTAACCCAGCCAACCCATGGAACCCAGCCGACCCATGGAATTCTATCCTCTTGATCATCTAGTCTGGCATCTTGAGAGTAGATGCTACCCAAAAGTGCATATGATCACTAAACACCTCTAAAGGATTTATTAAATTGACATTGCCCAAAACATACATCTTTAATATAATTTTGAAAAGTGTAAGAAGAATCCAGTAGCAGCAATAGTCTGAGAGGAATTCTTCCTCCCCTTCCTCTGAAAGAGGTAAAGTGTCTCCCCCTTTCCTCATAAAAAGCTTTCCACATTCATATCATCATACATAATTCTTGGAAAGTAACTAACCTGAACGGGAAAATATTTATAAAAGAAAAAAACCCCTCCACACAGCACACAACCTCAATCGCATTTCAAAAAGAAGTTGAATAATATTTTAAGTGTAATACAATTTACCTTGGCGACTTTTTCTTACCTCTATTCCTTATACCTTTATTTATTTTTTCCTTTTCAATATTTTACATTTTTTTTGACGATTTATATTTCAAAATCTGTATTATAGCTGGGTAGGTGTATAACACAATGACTGCACGTTTTATAACTTCTAGAAGTCCAGAGTATTATCTCGAGTTTAGGTCTGCAAGAGACGCGACGTTAGTGATTACTCAAAGTTTGTAAAGATTCTAAAGCTTAATTTTTTTTGCTCAACGTTACTTTAACAGTCGTCCGGGACGAGTGTTTTAGCCTCCATTTGCTGGGTTGAAGGAATTTGTTGAGAGAGAGGATCATATCATTATCAAGATCCAAAGGCAAAGTCCTGCCAATCAAGGCATTCCAAAAAAAAATTCCGTTTGTTTCCGATGGATGGAGCACCCTTATTGACTTCAAAAATTGAGGGTTGATTGAATTTTTCTATTTCCATTCTATTTTTTTTCTAAATCTATCAATTATCGAGATTACTAACTTCTTCAGCCAGCGTCTGATGTAAGTTGAATACAGCAATTTCCTTTAAATGACAACAAGTTTGGCAAAGTAGTGCGAGGATTTACTAAGTGGGTGATCACGTAAGTTTGCACCCTCGTGATGCTAGCTAATCCTTCCTGACCCATCCCAGGCTAACTAAGATGGGAAGGTGATTTGTAAGTGTTCAGCAAATGGAGTGTGATACCCAATCCTCGAATAATCAATAGATTTTAAAAGGGACGTTAAGCAAAAAAAAAAAAAATCTCCAATAGGTATTCCGCCGCTTGTCGGATTTTAGCCAAAGTCTAAAATCCAAAAAGCCTCTTTGACTGAAAGAGTATCCAGTTTTCACTGCATGGAATAGTCACTTCTAATCAGCTCTATCAGATGAATGTAATCTCCCAGGACACGGCATAATAATTGCAACTAATACTTCCTTGTAATAAATATAAAGTAAATACAATGCAGTGAAAGTGTTATCATTGAACCAGTGCAGTGGCGTAGAGTCCAGCTCCAGAGTCATTGATCCGACGAAGCGCAGTACAGGTGAAATTCGACGAAGGAACGGAATCTTGGACTTGGAAAATACTGAACTTCGAGTAAAACACAAAGTTCTTTGATGTATTTTTCATAATTTTGTACACGGATATATTGAAAAGGGTTAGGACATTAGGAATCTTCTTGCGATTCAAGAGGTTATTTTGTTTGTATTCCTAAACGAAATTGAACTAAGTAGGGGAAAAAACCAATCCAAATCAGGAATCGGAAAAAGATCAACATTAAAAAAAAAAAAAAAATAATCGAATTTTTCATTCTTCACCACATTCATTGATAGGAATTGTGTAAATTGCAATGTGCTCGAATTTCGAAGCGCCTAGATATCTTATAATTTTCTCTAATGAAGACATTTGAAGTATACCTTGAAGATATCTTTAGTCGATTACCTCAGTCCGAACTCGTAGCAGCGAAACTTATGGACAGCTCTCAGACGGAAGAAAAGGTAAAAACTTTTGGAAATGGATTATTTAATTAGTCCTACTAGGCTAAGGAGTAATTTCTTCTAATCCAATTTTAGTGAAACTCTATAGTGAAAAATAGGTCATACTTAGAGTTGTAGGAAGTTACAGTGAAAAATAGGTCATACTTCGAGCTGTAAGAAGTTACAGTGAAAAATAGGTCATACTTAGAGTTGTAAGAAGTTACTTGTGGGAGACATGCTCGCCGAGAGAGTCCACCTGAGCTGATGGTAATTTGTAATGTGTCAGCGGTTTTTAACCCCCTGAAACACACTAAATAATAATAATAATAATGGTGTACAATAATAACACAGAAAGAAACTTTTTAGAGCTGTAGTGTTAAGGCCCTTGCACACAGAAAGCGAACTGTCCGCGCGAACGGTTCTGTTTGGCTAAGATGATAAAACATCATAGCAGCACAGTTCACGCGGACGCTTCACTTTCTGTGTGCAAGGGCCCTTATACTTGTACAACTGGCTAAAATCGGAATCGATTATGCCACTATTGTCCGATGACTACGACACTGTTTTGTACATTAGATTAAACTAACAGCAAAACCCGAGACTGTCATTGCATCTAATAATAATAAATTGTCATCATTATTACAAGTAATTAATCTCAAATATCGATTCAATTGAGAGTTAATCAAGCATGAGTTAGGTGAAATTTAATGCCATGCCCGCGCGGTTCCTCAGAAGTTAGATACTTATAAAAAATATGAATTCGTTATGTCATAGTATTAGTAATTACTTATAAAATAATATAATGCTGTTTTTATTAGTAGGAACTGATTCCAGCGAGGACAGGTGATCTATAATAGCAGATACTATGAGGCAAGAAGAATGAATATCTGAGTTTGGGTGCTCACTGTTCACATACTTTTTTTTAATTTTGCTTAACGTATCTTTAACATCTATTGGTCATTCAAGACGGGGGTTTCACCCTCCAATCGCTGGAAACTTGCAAACCAGCTACCCACATTGATCTCACCCAGCCTGGGTTTGACCGAAAAAATAGCCAGCATGACGAGGACGCGAACTCACGTGGACACCCACATGTTACAACCTCGCTGAACTTTACTTAACTTCAGTGATCTAACGGGAACTGGTGTATTCAACGTGCCATAGACGCTGGCTGCTCACATACTTACTTTTCCTAATGCATAGCAGAAATCTATGCATAGGGTGTGTTTCCAGTAACATTACCATTAATAATAATAACATTAATGCGTTTCTATTCGGACAGTAAAAAAAAGTTACCAGTGGAAAACTTATATTAGTAAATAATATACCAGTGGAAAACTTATGTAAATTTATCTAACTTATGGTGATTCTAGAGTGGAAGTGATCTCTTTAGTTCGTTTGTTTACTTAATTACAGCTGCTGTAATTAAAACATTCTGTTGTGTTTGTTAACATTAATAAGTTTTCTATCAATTAAAAGTGTAGGACATCCGCAGTAGCTGTAAGTGCGTTTATCTTATTATCTTGGTTTTAATTTAGTTTATAACGATATTAATGATAATCAAAAATTTAGCCATTCTGTACCAGGGATCACCAAGTCATTATTGAGGAGCACGGAAGCTCTCAGCCAAACAAGTCAAATACAATGAGCGTTGCAGAAGTGATATATATTACTTCACCAAAGTGCACTTTTCAGGTCTCTCCACAGCCATGGGAAAAATATGTGGAGGGACTTTTGTTGCATCTTTCATAATGGGATGGGTAGATGATGAGATCGTGTTGATTGGTAGATTTTTTGGCTATGATTTGATGTACCTATTTTACCTGGTATTTTCCATGGTGCATAGGGTATACGTACCAGTGAACACATTATCTTACTTTAGTGAAAAATTGATAAATAATTATTTTTTCGCATGTAAATGCTTGTTCTATAATCTAGTATTAGACAAATAAATTCTCTATCTTCTGAAATAATAAAAATACCTCTACAACGAATTTTAAAAAAGGAAAAAGAAAGAAAATGAGTTCCGGTTTCGATATTAGCTTATCTAACATTCGATATCGGGTAACCTACCTTTATTCCAAACCTTGGAAGTGGTCTAATGTAAGCACCGAACTTGAAGCTATAAAATGAAAGCCAATTTGTAACAAGAAGTTAAATTCATTTTGGGATAGTTATTTATTTTATGTTCTTTCTGATATTTTCATTAGTTTATTATTGTTTTTACCATGTGTTTCTTTATTTTTCCAACCAATCAAAATGGAAATATATAATATTCTGAATAAATAATATATTACTTATTTTATGAACATCACATCATTACAAACTAAAATATCCATTATCACAATTTCATACTCTATTTTCCTGTAAAGTGGTTTGGTGGTGTGGTGGTGGTGTATGGTGAGATGTTTATATTTACTGCATAATAGAGGCACTTAAATTACTGCCAGTGTAAAATGACTCTCCGGTCTATTCGGGCAGTATAAAGGTCTATTGATTTCTCTTCTGGGTTTCCAAAGGCGTCTTTTAGAAGTAACATGTGACTATAATTTTACGATAAATCCTGAGGACCATTCGAAGATTGTAGCGTGAATTTGTAATCGCGGGCGTCGGGTAATCATAGCTTAATCAGCACTTTGCTGAATATCGAACCGAGTGAGTTGCAGCAATGCAAATTGACAACCAGTTAGTCAGTTTTTGGATTTGGAAGTGTAAAGACAATCAGAACGAAGTTATTATAATTATAAAACGAGGGTAAGCATTTCAATCCTATTCCGTATTAAGTAACATTTTAATATTTAATTTAATTCTATTTCATTTAATATTCATTTTAATTACTAATTAACATCTATCAATTTATTTATTATTTTCACATCAAAGAACATTAGCGATTTATATTATTTCCAAACCTTCGTATTTATTAATTCTTCCATCTAGATCTTACTCCATCGAAAAACGTTAAATTAAGTGCACGAAACTCCCAGGATTTACCTTGGAGTTGCTGCTGCTTCAGCGCGGAGGCACCCGTCACATGAGTTAGCCCCGTATCACTGGAAAATTATGAGAAGTGTATCAAATTCTCAATGATATTTTTTAATAAAATAATAACTGTAACTGAGAAATATGCTACCAGAGTTACTTTCTGAACTTAACTTGCTCTTTCAGCCCAGGTGGAAAGTTCATTGCAAATATAAAAACACCGGAATGATTTGTAAATTAAAATTGGATACCTAATGGTGATTAGTTTAAAAGTACTAAAAATTTATTTTAAATTTCTGCTACTTAAAAAAAATTACCGAGAATTATACTGGGCACTGTACTCAAAGTATCTCCCTTCAAACGGTTGTTCTGGGGGATTTCAAAAATAAAACTTTTCATACCGAATGAACAGGATGTTCTTTAGGGTTCAGTAATGGAATCCTAGCACCAAGTTCATGACGGCTGTCCGTCTGTCTTGGGTCTTTTTTCAAAAACGGTAAATAATTATTCGAAGATTTTTACAAGCATACATTGTGAGTCTAATATCTTGGAAACCGTTAGAGATAGGAAGAAAACGTTCGATACAAACAAATATTTTGAGAGGAAATTTAATGGCGACCTTTAAAAAAATCTCCAAGGTTGCGTTCAGGGCTGTGAAACTTTTTTGTATTATTATAATTCTGTATTTTTGATTGTAGTTTTGAATTTTGTGTTAAAAAAAAAAGAATATTTTTTGCATATTTTTTTTTTTCAATTTAACTGAAAAATTTCAAGACACTTACGGTATTGAACGTTTTCTTCCTATCTCTAAAGGTTTTTGATATATCTGACTACTATGTCCCTGTTAAACCCCGAAATCGCTCCTTTAGCGAAAAAAAAAAAAAAAAAAAAAAAAAAAAAACACCACAGCGTGATGTAGTCTGCGAAATGCTGAAACCTCAAAATTTAAAGATTAAAGAAATTTTAGTTTTTTTAACATCAAGGGGTGCGAGCCTATGGAGTAGGGATTCATTAAAAATAGTTCTAATATAATCTCCAGATTCTGGTCAAATCAGAGCAGCAATGAACAACAAAAAAGGAGTTGTGTATAACAGAACTGCACATTGTGCCATTGATTTTAATAGGTAGGTACACCTTGTATACAAAAATTATTATTTTAGAAACATTTACTATTTAAATGTTTACATAGGTATAGAAATTCAGAGTTCAATTACTTCATAAAATACTTTTATAATTCTTCGATAGAAAATTAAATCAATAATTAGGTATTACCGAAATAAAATATAAATAATAAATACTTACTATTAAATAGGTAAGTACACTTACACAGCTTACTCAATTAATACATAAATAATTTTTATTGATTAAGAAACACATTAAAACGTCAAAAATAATTCAAGAAACAAATACCAACCCAACAAAAAAACACTTCTTTTTAGAATTCATAAAACTCACCTTAAAAAATGTTTGTTAGAATTTAATGGAGAAGTAATTTCCCACGTCATTTTTTATTTTTGGATAAATTTTATTTTTTGGGGAATTATATGAGTGAGCCATTAATATTTTCACTGTAAAGTTAAACATTCGTCATTAAAATAAAATTTGTGTAATGGTATTTAAAATATACAGGGTGATATTGGTGGCTAGAGAATATAATATGTCAATGAAATCAGGGTGTAGTAAAAAATAGAAATATTCTCAGACAATTTTCTTTCCGAGGTAAGGATACAACTTACTACTGTTTCCTCATTTTTTGTAAAATCAAATTTTACGAACAATTTGAATTGAATTGAACCCACGTAGACACTCGCAAAGTAAAACGTTGCTTAACGTCAGCGATCATCTTGGAACTCTTGCATTCAACGTTCCATGGCACGTTGTAATCAATTGTCTAATTCTCTGAAGGGCTGACTTGGCCTGGTGATGAATTTTTTCGGTGCCAATTATTGTTTTACACTACAATATAATCCCAGACAACCTCATACTGATCCTATTGCATAGCACATATCTTCGCATATATGCTAGAAAAAATGAATACACAGATTTTTAGGGGATTCTAAAAATTACTCAACCTGCGCACTCCCAGAAGTAGGTGTATGTGCATTTGTTTTTCCGTGCATATATAAAAATTCACTAAGAACATTGAGTTTGATTTTTGGCACATCCACTAAAAATACTGAGTGTAGATATTATTTGTTTCATATCTGGTCCCCGATATGAAAGAGCCTGTAACAGCAAAAACATAAGGTGACAGATATGGTGCATGCTTAGTAAAAAGGTTCCAATTTCATTTCCTTCGAACACGGAACCCTAAAAATGTAAGCAAAAAAAAAAAAAAAAAAAAAAAAAAAGGGAGAAAAAGTAAAAAATATCATTTTTAAGAAAAGATATTGGAAATTTTTTTTTTTTTTTTTGAAAAATGAGAAAAAAAAAATGGTTCAATTTCTAATTAACATCATTTTATTCTGCTGTAGGGTATTTTTTTTTAAAAAAAAAAATCCGATGCCCTTGATTAATCTTTTTTTTTTTTATATAAATGATAATAATTTATTGAGCATTTCTTTTGAAATGATAATCTTTTAATAATTACCTCTCTTTTATCAAGTCCACCTTTTCCCCCTACTTTCTCTCTTTCATTAACAATCAACTTTCTTCTTAAAATATTTGTTTATTATTTTCAATAATGAATCTTTGAAATCGTCACAATTTTTGTCTCCGATTTTCAGATCTGTTCAGATATCGAAATCTATTGATCCTGCCATACACGACAGACTTGTCTGCGCAGATAAGTCTGTACAGACAAGTCTGCACAGACTATCGTTGCGTGTATGGCCGGCCTAAATTAAATTTTTTCTGGAGGTGGGGGGTAATTTTTTTAGCGAGGAAAATAATACACCCATATGTCACATTATAGATTTTTTTTAATACGACCATCTGAACTCTACAAAAAGTAAACCACTGTGTAGAAAAATGTCCGACAATAATATAAATTTGCAAGTAAAGTCAGTCAAAGGTGATCTGACTTCTCACTCAATTTTTTATAGATGTTCATTGCGGAGAAATATGTCGATTGAAGTAAGCGATTTATGTGGGATGTTGAAAGATCAGGCAAATTGAAAAAAATATTATTCTTTGTTTACAAGGAATTGAAATTATTAAAAACATTTTAATATATTATTTGACAGTTCGCGAATAATATATTGAAATTGTAGAACACAAATTCAAGTGTTTTTCATCTTTTGCTTTCCTTGTATTTGGTAGTTCTACCAAGTTTCCTAAAAGATTTCTTACTTTAAAGTGTTTTTGTCATTTTGAAGTGTTTTTATTTTGTATTTGTCTTTGACATACTTATGGTTATAAGAGAGAAAGTGTTGGAAACTGGCCTGTTCTCAAAGAAAATGATCAACTTATTAAATCGATTAATTGACGCTTCCATCGATTATAATTCAACTTCCGTTCTATCAACTACTTGTGTGTTCTTATCTGCTGAGACTTTATGAAATGTTCATTGACAAACCTAATGAAAATCATTATCCTAATGTTCTATACATTAATTTTATTGTTCATTTATTTATTGGAGATAGCTGATTTAAAATGAGTTTTAATGTGTTTTATTTTAAAAATATTTATTGTCTTTTTGGGTGTTCATTATTAAGAGTAAAATATGCAGGTTGTGAGGGGTCATTCATTGATCTTTTGTTGCTCAATACTTTGTATATGTGATCCAGAGCTATGCATATTGAATTCTAAACCACACACCATCAATATTGTTTCACAGCAAAGTAGTTCTCTTAGATATCTGACAGTGAAGTTCACAAAAGATTTCAGTTTATAAAGATCGACTGACAAGTTAGATCTGTAGATTTTCCTCACACTGATGAAATTATCAGGGATATTCAGGGCAGGTCCTCAAATTATCCCAAATCAATGACATTGAACTTGATATTATCTTTTATAGTTTAAATATTTAGACAATATCGATTCGGAATAAATTTAAAGGTGGCAAGCTTTCGATATTACTCAGACTATCATCGTCAGGCCGATGTTGACTCTAAGATGTCCAGAGTAGCACTTCTACTCTTTATATTTAATCCGAATCGATATTGTCTAAATATTTAAATTATTTATTATTGCTATAAAATAATCAATCATAAAAAATAATATAAATATTCTAAAAAAGAGAATTACGATTCTCTTTTTTAGAATATTTATACTATTATTTATGATTGATTATTTTATAGCTATGCGATTAACTGTTCTGGTGATATTATACTCTAATTTGTTACTGTCTACACATATATGATTTTTTTTTTAATTTGGCTTAACGTCTCTTTAACATCTCTTGGTCATTCAAGACGGGTTTTTTTACCCTCCGTTCGCTGAAAACTTGCAAACCAGCTACCCACATTGACCTCACCCAGCCAGGGTTGGGCCGGAAAAATGAGCCAACGATACGTGGTGTTCCCAAGCGGTCACTCATCCAAGTACTGACCACGCCTGAAGTTGCTTAACTTCAATGATCTGACGGGAACTGGTGTATTCAACGTGATACGATCGTTGGCATAACACATATCTGTGTTTTCTTCTTGAGACAGTCATATCTTTCAAATGACTTGTCTGATTTGGTTCAAATTTAATTGAACTACATAGTTTTGAAAATTATGACCAACCAAACTTTGCAAGTTACCCTTATTGTAACTTTCAGCCAGCGTCTATGGCAAGTTCAATACACCAGTTCCCGTTAGATCACTGAATTTAAGCAAGGTCCAGCGAGGTTATACCATGTTAGTGTCCGCGTGGGTTCACACCCTCGTGCTGCTGGCTATCGGGCCAACCAAGGCTGGGTGAGGTCAATATGGGGAGCTGGTTTGCAAGTTTCAAGCGAATGGAGGGTAAAACCCCCGGCTTGAATGACCAATAGATGTTAAAGAGACGTTAAACCAAATTAAAAAAAGTTAAGGAGGAATGTAGATCGACGAAGAATCACATTGCTAAAGCTAAAGAAATCTTTTCTCTCAATATAGTGGAAAGACGTTCTGACTGGTCACTGTTGACGTGGGTTCAAAACCATCGTACCTATGGAATATTATCCTCATGAATTTGAGATATTCACCGCATCATAATAATGGCATCCAAAAACTTTTTGGTGTAAAGTTTTATTCGGACTGTATGAAATAGGTCTTATATTGAAAAGGAGGTGCATATTGTCATAGGAATAGAACAACCTACCATGCCAAGAAGAAGATTTGGCCTAATTCTTATTCTGATTATCTCAGTTAGATCTTCTGTTCACAGAACTACCAGTTCTATATCATATGGTTTTACAGAACCGGTTTGTAAGAAATCAAAATAAATATAAAACAATAGAAAATATTATTACTGAACAAATATTTACAAGATAAATATTATATTATAAAAATTAAAATAGAAACCGCAGAATACTTGACAGCTCCTACTGTGGTGACCGTAGGACTGGACACTCGACATGGCTTCTATCTCTTTATAATATGTTGTAGTATGCTGTAACGATATTATTATGATTAGTTGAAGAGAAATAACTAATATTGACAGTATTAATATATTAATGATTTTTGTTAGAAAAATTAATATTATTTTTCGTCCATCGACTTTTTTACATGAGGGAAATACCTAAAATGAATTCAATTCATTTCTTTTAAATTAAAAATTTGATTGACGAAAATTCAAAAAATTGACAGTTTAATTGTAAACTGTTAATTTTAACCTAATCTATTGTCCTTTTTACCTTCCACAAAAATGTTAAAAGCATATTTCAGTAATTATATATAATTACTGGTAATTTTTATACATCTCTCTGCATCAATGGTAAAAATATAAATGAGTATCGAACTTAGTTTTGAGAAGATGAGAGAACCCATGTACTCCCCATGGAGTAGTAACAGATTGTTAAGCTGTGTAGAAAGTGTTGGGAGTAGTATTGGTTTAGGTTCCAAAAAAAAGTTAAAGTCTGCTGAGTTTAGGCTGGGTCTGCGACCGGGCCTAACCTTGCGCAGAGATTTCAACACCCATTTTTTTTTTTAACCTATCCCAAGATTATTCCCAACACGTCCTACCCAACAAACTTGGTGTTCAATTCTATTAAATTATAGATATCAACCTATTCGCAGACCTATCGAATGTACACTCAAAATTTCATTAAAATCGGTTAATCCGGAGAAGTATGGTAACAAATACTGTGACACCAGAGTTTTATATATTAGATGTTTAAAATCCAAAAATAAAACTGGATATTATTTATAATTTTCAGTGAAGCTTGATAAATGTATAAAATAGCTCCTAACTCCGAACAAAGTAAGGTCAAGTTTTAACCCTGTGATTTTTCATATGTATTACTGATCATGCAATCGAGGCATGGCCGTATAAACGATTCTTAAATTATCTAACATGACATTTTATACAATTCTTTACGTTTGCACTATTTCCTCCCTACCAGATTTTTCTCCCAATTCCTCCATTACATGATCACTGATTCATATGAAAAATCATGGTTTTAATTCATTATGTTCTATCTACAGCTTTTATTTATACATTTTACACTGACCATTGGTAATTCTATGAAATTTATATAAAAAAAAATAATGCATTTACCAGTGACTTTGTTAATGTATAAAATTAGTGGTTTTAGAAATTTAATTAAATTATATAAAAGTACCAATGATGGACTATTTTCCCCACTAAGAAATAAAAGTGTCCGGTTCTTTTTAAAGCCATCCGGTAAGAAAAAATCATTCGGTAAATAAATAAAGAAAAAAACAATCTTCCCAGTCTCATTGAAAAAAAGAAGAAGTTTATCAAAGTATCGCACTTGGAACTTGTTCCTTAATCTTGATCTCAAGATCCAAAGATCGTACCCTGTTTGGTATCTTGGTACCCTGTTTTGGTATCTGGTATCCTTCACATAGGCAGTAGGTATTCTTCTTCACCAAACATAATTCATATGTTATATATGTTTTGTTTTACAATATAGGTATCCGATAAAAAATATTATCGTTTGAGAATTCACCGAACTTGTCTGAATTGTCTACAGAGCTATCTTTTGTTATTCTTGTAATATGTTGTAGCAATGTTTAGCATAATTATTATTATTAGAAATAATATCTTTCCACGGGTGTCCCCTGTGGATAAACAAAGAACACTTCAAAGGCTTCATGTTCATGCTGGTCGTAACTCGGAACAGTAGACAATAACGACCACTGTGATAGTATCAATGTATGCTATTAAGAGGTCGTTCGCGTTGAATCAAGGATTCGGCGCGAACGACCTCGTAATTAAAGGGTCTCAATTCTCAAAGAAAAAAAGGGCCATATTCTAAAACTCCACTCAAGTGTGAATTGTCACTTCGACTACCAATTAGCGAAGTGGCCACTCGCACTTGTAAAATTTCGGTTTTTCTTTTATAAATTAATTTCAAGTAATTTTTGTGGTCAGAACATTTTTAAAATACAAATCAGGTACTCAAGTGGTAGTGACCACTCTAGCTCGCACTCAAGTGGAGATTTAGAATATGGCCCCATTTCTTTATGATGGAAAATTCAAAGTATGATATTATGCTACGTCTTCTTAAGATATGGAAATGATGAAAAACTCTTGACTTTATGTTCTGCAATATTATTTTAAACATAATTCGTATATCAACTCATAACTTTTTTTATAGATTTATGGAGCCCTTTCACATAGGAGCGATGTCAATTTGTCAATCTCTTTGAATTTATCTCCAGGAAATGGAAATCCATGGTGCTACTCAATTTGTGGGTCTCTCGACAAAATTTGAGAGTGTCACCGTTGATTTTCATTTTCTGGAGATCAATACGAAGAAATTGATACCCCTCTCACACATGTATCATTAAACTGCACACGGGTTGATCTACAATTTTAATATACCTACTATTTGATAAGCGTATTTCAGAGAATACTTCATTAGCGTATCGAATAATATATTAAAATGTTCACTCCTCGTGTTTGAAAGTTCTACCAATTGTCCTAAATGTTGGAATTCTTTCTTTGGCTTGTTCTCAATATTTTTAAATTGCCTGACAGTCGCGAATTTACAACTTCTAAATTTTGTTTATAATGCATTTCATAATCATGTCTACTATCTCTTATGTCAAATATAATGCTGAATGTCAGACAATATCCCAAAGGTCCGTTTGAAAATACTTTTAGTCTTGCTCAATTTTCTTCTTCTGGTTCCAATTTCTATCTGTCTCATGCAGTTCTATTTGCTTCTAATTGTGCTGACTTTTTCAATAGGTTTACGAGTAAAACAAAAGGCTTTTTGGCTGCGGGTCCAATTTTTTTTATGATTGAGGAAACCTCACTTATTAATAATTGTGACCTCGTAAATAAATAAAAAATGACTGAAATTCAAAATCTTATGATTTTTTTTAAAAAGTTTTCCTGATACATAAGCCCTAGTATATGACGTCAAGTTTGTTGAACCAACTAAATCCCAAATCGTATCCTCATAAAAATTTTCAATTAAATAGGCAGAAAAAATTCCACACTGAAATAAATTGGGCACCAATGTACATTGCTATTAAAATACCCCTTAAATCTGAAGTCATGTCAATTTAAATACAAACCAAATTCAATTGAATGATGAGAATATTCTATTTGAATTAAAAGTTAATAAATTTTAATTATAATTAATTATTGATACCATGATAAGCAGTGTGAAGTGTATTCTAAATAGTATACAGCTCTTTAATTCTACTGAAGCGTACTTTTGGAGAACATATATAGGTGATCTGACTTAGATCATTTCTCCGACGAAAAATAAAATATTTAAAATTCTTTCCTCAAACAAAAAACTCAAAGTCACAAAAGACATTCATTTATTATAATCTATAATAATAAAACTCAATGTAACGATAAATGTGTGTCTGTATGTATCACTAATTGTTTAGCCAAAACGGTAAAAGATATCGAAAAATTAATAGGAATGCCCCTCCCCCCCCCCTTTTAAACCATAGACCCAAACACCAGAAAAAATATGAAAATTCAAAAATGTTACGGCCGATTTTTCGATTTTTGGCCGAATTTAGCCGGTCATGGTCTGATATCTTAAATTTTGTCGCGACAATATATCAACTCAAAGCAAGAAAGTTTTAGGTGGCCTTTTATCCCTTAATTTGGAACATAGTTTGCAAAAAACGGTCCAAACGTTTTCGAGTTATGGCCGTTTTTCCGATTTTTGTAAGGGGAATCATAGAATACTATTAGCACTGGAACGGCCATTCCTCTAAGGCGCCAAGCTGTAAGCCGTAGCGAAGCTAGTTATTATATAATATTATACTAAGGATATACGTATAAGATTATTAATATAATATAAAGTATTTTTTCAGTGTAGAGATAACTTTGGAATATTGTTTCACTGTATGAAGTGAAGTGCTGATATCAAGAACAAGTCTAATTGATGAATATTCAGAGTTGCCAGTCGAGATTGTGAAGGATAGGTCACGATTAGCACCCAGCTTCACACTGGACTGTATATACAGGGCTGTACAGAGAGTTGTTTATATTTCATTACATTTTTGGACCATATCGAGCCACTCAAACCCAAATGATGACCATTATAAATGAGAGAGGTCTACAGTCCACAGAACTACTATCATATTCGATCTTGCTT